>PISX010016569.1:0-45620 GCA_004024625.1 Mellivora capensis
GGTAATTAGGGTTAGATGAGATGATGGGGATAGGGTTCTTATGATGAAATTAATGTCCTAATAGGAAGAGACATCAGAGAGTTTTCCCTCTCCCAATGAGCATTAGGACTCTACACATGAACTTTTTCTCACTCTATTCTTTTTAAAGATTTCTATGGCTTAACACACACAAATATGATTTATTGCTTATATAGCTATTTGCTATGAATCAAATGGCTCCAGAGTCCAAGGCTCCCTCTACACCATCGGTCTGCTATGGTTAGTGTGTGGTCTCCAAGGTCACTTCCCCATCCTCTTCCCTCAGTAAAAGGCTAGGCTTTCTATTATTTCCCTCTATAACATCCACTGCTATTGTCAATTACTATTCATCTTTCATCTGTCCACCTCACTGGACTGTGAGCTCCATATGGACAGGAAATATGTCTCTAGTATGTCACCAGTATGTAACACAGTGTCTGGTACCTAACAGCAGTGGTATAGTGGAACCTACTTGTGCTGGTTCATGAAAATGATTGTTAAATTACCAAGGAGCTTGCAAGCCCGTTGTTAAATAGTCATTATTAAAAATGAAGTAAATTATATTTGAAGCAAAGGTAATAAATACTGAAAAATTATCATTTCCTTGTTATTTTACTACATTTTATTATCTATGTTCTTGAGGTAATTTATGCCTATTGTATCTGAGGGGGAAATACTACATAATGGTATGTCATTAAGTAAGTGTCTCATCCCAACTCTGTGTTTGATGATTTCATGTTCATAACTTGAAATTGATCACTGTAACAGTATTTATACCACAGAAATGGGCAAATGCTATAAATCAGGGCTCCCTTCCACTTGCACCCTGCCTGTTATTAAACATTTACTAGCACATCAACACTTAATAGGTATTCTATAACTACATGCTGAATGAGTAAAAAATCCACTATTATTATAGACCTGTGGATTATCTTCTGGCTTAATATAGCATTATCAATCATCCAAGTAGTTCAGGTCAGAAATCTCTAATGCATTCACAGTTTAGACAGAATTGTCATTTTAGCCTGAATCACTTAAGGAATTCCTTGGTTTTCTATTTATGGTTCATGTATACCAGGTTTGGTTCTAATATTTAAAGGTCATGATGTCAGTATTTTGCAAGCATCCAGCCCTATAACAGCTTTCTTTAGTTATGTTTGCCAGCCTAACAAAAGTCAATAAAACCGATCAGGAAATAAGTACAGTCTGATTGTTTAGTGTTCAACAGGTTCTACAAGAACTTGTCAGTTAACAGACAAGCAATTTGGAGTAGACCAAAGCACTCTTTGATACCCTCATTAATTCTGAGTATTTTCTGATCTTTTGGGGGACATTGAGGGTAGTGGAGTCAGAGCTATCATCATGGAAAAACCTTTCAGCTCTCTGGTCTCCTTTGAAACCAATACCATTTTGTACACGCAGCAGCAAAGTGCCTCTCTCATGGCTTTTGCCATAATCAACTTTAAATTAGCATTATTTCACACTGCTAATTTTTTTAAAAGATTTTATTTATTTATTTGACAGACAGAGATCACAAGTAGGCAGAGAGAGAGAGAGAGAGAGAGAGGAGGAAGCAAGCTCTCTGCTGAGCAGAGAGCCCGATGTGGGGCTCAATCCCAGGACCCTGGGATCATGACCAGAGCCGAAGGCAGCCCCCACTGAGCCATCCAGGAGCCCCTTAAATTAGCATTATTTATGTGTTGCTTTGTTTCACCCTTGATAGTATCCCCCTCAAGTGAAGGTACCAGGTATTTTACAGCTTCACTGTCCCAGAAAGTTTTGATGTTGTTGTTGATGTTTGAAGTTGATGGTGTTTTGCACAGATTGAGTGCCCGACTGATGTTTGCACATCTCTCTCCTTCATGACCCAGCTTCAAAGTACTTTTGAATCTGGAAAACTATGAAAGCTTGTACTTTCCTTGATTATTGAACTGATTATTAATAAAGAACGTTTAAGAACGCTAAATAAGAGTAAATATCAAGCAAACACATTTTTTAAATCTTACATTAAAAATGGCTAAAATACATTGAACTTAAAAAATGTTCCAATAAATAGTTTTGTGTCAAAATTAATTGTGTGATGGGGTCTGGTGGTGGCTCCATGGCTATTTTCTCTTTGCCATGAAAACAAAATAATGTTTGGTATTTGCCATCAAGTTTTTACTGACCTGTTGCTACTTTAGTGCGGTTCCCAGCTGGAACACAGAAAACAAAATCAATCACTAACAATGCAGGGATTCAGAAAACCTGGACCTGGCTTTTGCTCAAAGCCAAGATGCTTCTTTTTCAGGATTCCCTCACATTTTCAGCATTAAAAACAACAGTCCCTGCCAAGCACAGCCACCGCCAGAGTCAATTAGCAAACTGTCATTTCCACTGTGAGATTATGCAGGGCTTTGAAAAAAATCAGTTTACCTTCATGGGATCTTCATAAAACCTCTAGAATACCGTCTTTGTGATTCAGAGGGTGGGTGACGCCCTGTCTGGTGCACTTGTCTGACAGCACACGTTAGCAGAGGGACAAAGCAGAGACCAAGTCGGCCCGGTGTGGCATTGACATTGTTGCTCAGCGGCCCCAGCATCAGCTTGGGTGCTGCGGCCTGGGCTAAGCCTGGTCCTGCCGGGTGTAGTCATCTGCTCTGATCATTTGACAGACTCCACGCACTGTGGCCCAGAGCAGGTCAAGGGATGTCGTTTCCAGGGGAGACTCTGACACCTTTGGGGTCAGGGTCAGGCCAAGGCAAGGCTGAGCGAGCTCTCCACGCTGCAGTGCGGCTGCTCCCCACCGGCTCCGCCCAGGGCCTTCCGTCTCTGGCAGCTCTCTGTCGGGGCTCTGGCCTCAAGGTTCTGGGGCAAAGTAATGCTGTCCTTTCTAGCCACGCTGGCTGACAAGGAGTGAGACAGGCTTCCTGTAAAAATTAAATTGACTTAGGTTCTGGCGTGAGAGGACTGGAGGCAAACAGGAATAGAGAAGTTGTGAACTGGGGAGCGATCTCGTGGAATACATCTCGGACTTTGACCCTCCAGAGAAGAGTAGGTTGAGAAAAATACTCTTAAAACCAACTTTACAAATGAGGGGTTACTTTTTTAATATGAGAGTTATGAACAAACTGTAAGTAAATAGCAGTTAGAGACATGTAAAGTCTAGATTACGTGTAAGGACACAACATAGAGAATAGACTCTAAAAGATAGTTATGCAATGAGGGCACCTGGGGGGCTCAGAGGGTTAAGCCTCCGACTCTTGGTTTTGGCTCAACTCAGGTTGTGATCTCGGGAATGGAGCCCCACCTGGGGCTCCTTGCTCAGTGGGGAGTCTCCTGGAGATTCTCTCTCTCCCCCTCCCTGTGCCTCTCTCCTACCTCTCTAAAATAAATTTAAAAAGTCTTTTAAAAGGGTAAAAACAAAAAATTGTCATGAAATGAAATAATTTTTTGGTAACTGTTTTGTCAGTTTTTTTAATTAAAAATAAAGATAAAAAGCTTAATAATGTGGAAGTACTTTTATAATAAAATAGTTCAAGATTTAATAGGAGTAGGAAGAGAACTTGCTTCTCTAGCTATATGGGAAAATTTTTTGCTCTTCTGTAACTTAGGGATATGCTGATAAATAAACACCTATCTCATGAGGCATATTTGGCACAAATATGTGAAATAAGTGGTTTTTGGTGTACTTTTGGAGCAGAGATTTAATTATACCTAGTGTTTCTGTGGTAAGTCTGCACTCATTCCTACTACTATAGTTTCTAATATGATAATCTATTGCATTTTTTAATTTCCCAAAGTTCATCTTATTGGTACATTTTGGGATAGAGGAGTATTTTCAGTTTACATGAGGTTGCTAATACAAAAGGGAATAACATTTTCCTTAAGTCATAGGAACCAGTTGTCTTTAGAGGGAGTAAACTCTTGCTCTCTTTCCCACCTCTCCCCTGACCCTTTCCCTCTTGCTCTCTTTCCCACCCTTCCACCTCTCCCCTGACCACCCCTCCCCCTCCAATTAGATGGGAAGAAACTCCATCCTTTATATGACCAGTGGGAAGGGAACGGAATATTCTAATATTAATGGCCAATTATGTACCAGGCTATATTCATAATCAACAGTCCACATAACATTGCTTGTGACCATATAACATTTCATTTAAGCCACATAGTAATTCTCCATAACAGACTATTGTTTTCTCTATTTTGCAGAGGAGGGAATTGAGGCTCAGAGAGTCTACCAGATAACTGACGAGGTTCACACAGTGAGATGTGAACAAGTCTGCCTGTCTGCAAGTTCCCTACTCTTTCTTCTGCATACACGTTTTGTTGCACACAAGAAGCTCTTTCCCAGTATAAATCACAAAAGGATATCCATCCATCCATCCCTGGAAGAATACTTCTGCTGACCTGCTAAGAACTACAAATAAGAATGCTTTTCTATTAAAGGAAACCCATCAGCAGCCTTGGGGAAAACAGAAATTGGTGGAGAGCTGTCCCTCAGGGGCAGTGTTCCCTCCCTGTTGACACAAACAAGACTCAGGCACCATCTTCCCTTCAAGTGGCATGAAGTGACAAGTCCCAGTGCATGTGTGCAAGGAGTTTTGGGGGTGTGAGAGCATTTACTGCCAAGGATGACAGCTCTATAGTTACCTTACATGGACTTCACCATTTCTCTTATAACCAGGGGCCTCTTGGCTTATTGACTCTCCATTACCATAAGACCATCTGTCCATCTGGCAAGCAATCTCACCTTCTAACATTAGACAAACTCCATTCTCACTTCCAGTCTATCACGACAACTGGGAGCAGGCCCCAGAGTCAGAGAGTATGAACATTTGAAAGGAAAGCATATGACCATTGAGTCCAGCAAATACCATCTTTAAGAAACAAAGACCGTGTTTTGTATTCTTGTATGAGATGGCCATTCTGGTGTGGCCATTAGAGGAGACAGAGGGGAGGCTCAGGAAAAAAACAAAATATATTTTACGCACAGGTCCTGGAGGTAGGATGCATGGCACACTACACAGGGCCTCCTGGAAGAACCCCAGGGTGATCAGGAGGCAGAAGACAAGAACAAGGGGAGAGCTAAAGCCATGACCCATACTGGAGTTTTCTTGGGAAAGGCAAGGAGAGTAAGGTGAGCAGTTTGGAGTTGGCTGGTTTGAATAATTTCAGTAGCCTTTGAATTATTGGGGTGAACTCTACTTGCCTGGTAACTGGCCCTGGGATGATTAAGGCAGAGGAATAGTGCCTCCATGGCTTCTAAAGGTATGCTAGGCAGCTAGCCCCAGCCATCCATATTCCAAGTGTGATTGAACTGTGTTAACTCGGGCAAGTCAGTCACCTCCCTGGCCTTCAGTTTCCTCATATTTCAATAGATCTTGAACTAGATGATAAAGTCCTTCTTAGGTATAAGCTACTACAATCCTTACATACAAATAAAGTTGACATTGGTGGAACTTCTGGGTTTCCTCAAAGGGAGGGGCTCTGGGAGTACAAATTTTGACTTAACCTATAAGTGCAAATATTTTTCCAGGTTTGCCTCTCTACCCAAAAGATCCTTGAGGTTTATGGTGAGTTAACACCAAGCTAGAGAGGTAAGCTGTAAATTATTTGGTTGGCCAAAATCAACCCTAGATCAGTTATTTCAAGACTTGCTCAATTTTAGTGTTTGAAAAACATCAACACCTCCATTATGTTGTTAGTATTGATGGAAAAAAGCTACAGCGGACCCTCTTCTAAAAAGAAAAGTCTTGGGAGGTTAGAAAATCCTCAGTGAGCCATCACATACAGGGCATTTTAATAAAGAGAGTAGAACAAGGCCTTTGAAAGGGAAGTGTTGATTGCAAAGTATGCATAGAAGAATTTAAAAAATAAAGCAGGCCCTATGTGGCTAAATGATTAGTGATGTTATTTGAGAACTAGAAACATAAAGACTGGCATGAAAAACTTTATTCATGTTAATCTATTCATCAGTCAGCTGTATTTAGAAGTCGTCTCAAATACATTTTGGATGGGCTGTGAGAAATTTACACAGAAAAAGTGCTACTGTGACTTTGCCAATAAATTGTGTATTTCACCATGTGCTAATGATTTTTTTCCAAAAGAGAATATGTTGTGACCTCAATAAACTTTTATATGTCAAAATAATGAAACAGAACCTTATTTTCTGGTGCCAACTTTCTATAAAATCACTCTTTAAAAAATATTAATCTCACTGCAGCATGTAGAATTTTACACACAGCTTCAGAATGGGTCTGGCACTACATATCTTTATAAAGTGAAAAGACTGGAATAGAGTCAAGATTCAAATGCCAAAGTTTGTATCTGTAACTTTGACTTCTTATTGTTTTTGAAAAAAATGTCTATAGCATATGCTTACATGGGATCACATAACACAGTTACATCTTAGATAACCTCAGTAATCTGATGTTGCTCCTTCGTTACATTTTCCACAGTGGACATTTTTATAGGCCTGTGATGCAGAGGAAGCAAATAAGCATATGTTTCCTTTGTTCAGCCCAAGTTGTCGCAGCCCTAAAAATAACACAAGTTAATAGCATTGTATTTAAAAAAATCTAAATGTCAACCTCAGGCTAGTTAATTTGTCTTCAGTATAGTGTCCTGGTTAAGAGCTAAGAGCTAAGGCAGCTTCAGTTCAAGTCCCAGCTCTCCCTATTACTAGCCATGTGACCCTGTACACATTATTTAACCTTCCGTGCCTAGGGTTTTTTTCATGTCTACAACATGGTTTAACTATAACACCTATAGCATAGGATTTTACGAGTTAGTATTTGTGAAGTGTCTTAGTGCTTGGCACAGAGAAAATCTTATTAGTACTTCTTGATGTTTTTAGTCATCCTTAAATGGACACAGAATGCTGGAGAGAAAAATAAAAACTACATTTTGTAGGGAAGAACAATCAAAGGATAACTTGGCAGAAAAGAAAAATTATACAGTTACATTGAATGATAAGGCAAATAATTTAATTGTTTGCAAATAATTTAAAAGCTTCCTCATCAGGATTTCTCTAAACAATAGTTTTAGGTCCAGAATATTTTATTACAAGTCAAGAGTGACATCAGCGGGAATGATGGAGTAAGGACCTCCAACGGGCTGCTCCATCATAAAAGCAAATAAAGCATTGACATGAATTGTCCAAATCAACTTCTTCAGAACTGTAGAAATTAATCAGTGATGTACAATAATCCAAAGAGGGTTGATTTTTTAAAAAAAAATCTGAATCTGGGTTAAAACAGCAGACTTTGTGGTGTTTGAATTTACGCTGTTCCCATCATGCTCTTCTTAACTCTGTGATAGCCTTGAAAGCCAGCAGCAGTCTCACAACCATGGTTGCTGTGAAAAACAATAGCCTAGAAGACTTGGAGCTTCCCAAAAGCATCAGTCCCAGAAAACTATCACTATTTAACCTGTCCAATAGTTCCCTGGAAACCTGGAAGTTATGTCCCAAGAATAAAAGGAAAGTATGAGAATGATGTCTCACCAAATAGAGAACGCTAGTAAGGAGAAAGAAATAAAAAGACAAATCAAATAGAAATTGGGGAGTTTAAAAAAATAATAATTCAAATGAAAATTAAAACATAGGGGTTTAAAAGCAGATTTGACCTGGAAGAAGAAAGAATCAATGAATTTAAAGGTAGGGCAATTGAGATTATCAAGTCTGAGGAACAAAAAGAAGAAAGATTGGGACGCCTGGGTGGCTCAGTTGGTTAAGCGGCTGCCTTTGGCTCAGGTCATGATCCCAGCGTCCTGGGATCAAGTCCCACATCGGGCTCCTTGCTCGGCAGGGAGCCTGCTTCTTCCTCTGCCTCTGCCTGCCACTCTGTCTGCCTGTGCTCGCTCGCTCTCCCTCTCTCAAATAAATAAATAAACAAATAAATAAATTTTAAAAAAAGAAGAAGAAAGATGAAGAAAAATAAGAAAAATAAACAGAGCCTACAATGACTCATAGAAAAACACCAACCTATGAAATAATTGGAGCATACCAAACATATAATTGGAGTTCCAGAAAGGAAGAGGAGAGAAAAAGGTACAGAAAGAATATTTGAAGAAATGATGGCTAAAAGCTCCCCAAATTTGATGACAGCTATTAATCTACATATCCAAGAAGCTCAGCAAATTCCAGGTATGATAAACTCAAAGAGATTCTCCTATTGGCACCGCATAATCAAGTGGTCAAAAGACAAAGACAATAACAGAATAAATGCATTTTTTTGTATGCAACTCTTATTTTTTTCCTACCTAAAAGACCACTCCAAAAAGCAATAATTAAAAATCTATGTTGATGGGCATAGACTGTATAAGATATTATTTGTATAAATATAATAGCACTAGAGAAGGGACAGGCAATGGAGTTATTTAGAAGTGAAGTTTTGAAAGTTATTAACAATCTGAACTAGATTGTAATAAGATGTTAGTCACTTAGGTAACTACTAAGAAAATAGCTCAAACTTCAAAAATGAAATAATATATAAGAAAATAACTCAAAAGCAAAATAATGACAAGAGAATTAAAAAAAAATCCCTTTAAGGCAAAGAAGTTAGTAAAAAGCAATAGAAGAGCAAAAACTACATAAGACATATGTAGAAAACAAACTGCAAGTGGCAGATGTAAATCTTACCTTATCATTAATTACATTAAATGCAAATTAGCATTCCAATCAAAAGGCAGAGATTGGCAGAATAATTAAAAAACATGACCTAGGGGCGCCTGGATAGCTCAGATGGTTGGGCGTATGCCTTCAGCTCTGGTCGTGATCTCCAGGTCCTGGGATTGAGCCCCATGTCTGACTCCCACCTCGCTGGGGAGTCTGGTTCTTCCTTTCCCTCTACTTCTCCCCCTGCTTGTGCTTTGTCTCCCTCTCTCTCAAATGAATGAATAAAATCTTTTTTAAAAAATGACCTAATTATATGCTGTCCACAAGAGATTCGCCTTAATTTCAAAGACACAAATGGGGTGAAAATAAAAGGATAAAACACATGCCATTTAAATAGTAACTGAAAGTAACTGAAAGAAAGCTTCAGTGGCTATACTAATAGGCATAAAATAAACTTTAAGACAAAAATTATTGTTAGGGGCACCTGGGTGTCTCATTTGGTTAAGCATCTACCTTCTGCCCAGGTCATGATCCCAGGGTCCTGGGATAGAGCTCTGCATCAGACTCCCTGGTCAGTGAGGAGCCTGCTTCTCCCTTTCCCTCTCTTCCTGCTTGTGTTCTCCCTCTCTCTCAGTTTGTCAAATAAATAAATAATAAAATCTTTTGAAAAATATTGTTAGAGAAAGAAGGACATTTTATAATGATAAGAAGGACAATCCATCAAGAAGATAAATAATTGTAGACCTGTATGCATGAAACAACAGAACTCCAAAATTCATAAAGCAAAATCTGACAGTTTAAGGGAGAAATGGACAATGCAGCTGTAGAAGTTAAGAGATTTCAAACCCCACTTTCAATAATAGATACAACAACTAGACAAAAGATTGACAAAAAAATAAGAGCCTTGAACAACACTATAAATTAACTAGACATAACAGGCATCTATAACATATCCTAACCAATAGCAGTAGAATACACATTATTCTAAAGTATCCATGGCATTTTTCAGGATAGACCACATGTCAGGCCATAAAACAAGTCTCAAAAAATCTGAAAGGATTGAAATTATACCAAGGATGTTCTCTGAACATAGGGAATGGAATCAGAAATCAGTAACAGAAGAAAATTTGAAAAATCACAAATAGTGGAAATTAAACTAAACACTCCTAAGTAACCAATTAGTGAAAGAAGAAATCATATGAGAATATAAAAAATACTTTAATAAGGAAAATGTAAATACAACATACCAAGACTTATGAGCAGCAGCTAAAATAGAGCTTAGAGGGAAAGTATAGCTATGAATTCCTATATTAAAAAATAAGAAAGATTTCAATTTGTAACCTATTCTTCCACCTTAAGAAGCCATAAAAAGAAGAACAAACTGTACCCAAACCAAACAAAAAGAAAATAATAATAAAGATTAGACAGGAATAAACAAAATAAAGAATAGAAAAGTAACAAAAAATTAATAAAGCCCAAAGTTGATCCTTTGAAAAATATCAATAAAGTTGATTAAGCTTTAGCCAGATTGACCAAGAAAAGAGAGAAGATTCAAATTACTAAAATCAGAAATGAGAGAGAAAATATTAATACCCACCTTACAAAAAAAGAAAAGAATTATAAGGGGATACTATAAATCACATGTCAACAAATTGATAATATAAATGAAATGGACAAATTTCTAGAAAAAAACATACATTGTTGAAACTGGCTCAAAAAGAATTAGAAAATAACCAAGTCGAGTGATTGAATTAGTAGTCATAAAACTTCCCACAAAAAGAATGGCTGCACTAATGAATTCTACCAAACATTTATGGAAGAATTAACTCTTCCAAAAAACTTAAGAGGCAGGAACACCTCCCAACACATTGTATGAGGCCACTATTACCTCAAAGCTAAAATAAGACAAAGATATCATACACAAAAAATGTTAAAAACTAAAGACAAATATTCCTCATGAATTCAGATTTCTCTTGAAAGTAGAACATTCCTATGAAACTGGTAAATAATCAATTACCATTAGTTTCTATAGAAAAATTTTTGAGCATTCCTACATCCCCAAAATAACCTCTCTTAGGCTTTTCTGATACCTTTGGACATAGCTTGCTAACAGATGCACAAAATAAATCAAGGTGAAGAACAGATGCTCACAGACCACTTCAAAGCTAAAGCGCTAGATTCCCAGACGCTGAGTGTAGTTCCTGAGGAAGGAGCTTGGTGGCGCCATTCTCTCTGCTTGAGGTGAGCACTGCCTCTTTAACAGATCCCTTTGAAACAAATGCTGAATACCATTTTCGCTGTTTTTTTTTTTTTAAATAGGTACTAATGTAGGTCTTTCAAAAAAGCAAAGTGGCATAACACAAACTTTCAAAAAGCAAAGGATATTTGTATAAAATACAAAATTCTTCAACATAGTACTACCAAGCCAAACCCAACATCATATGTAAAGGATTATACACTATGACCATGTGGTATTAACCTCAGGAAGAGAAGGTTGTTTAACATTTGAAAATCACTTGATACAATACACCATATTAATAAAATAAAGCACAAAACCCACATGGTCATTTCAATAATTGCAGAACAAGCATCTACAAATTCCAACACCCTTTCAAGATAAATACTCTCACAGATGAGACATGGAAGAGAATTTCTTCATTCTGATAAGGGGCTTCTATCAACAACTCACACTAACATCATACTTAATGGTGAAAGACCAGCTTTCCTTTTAATATCAGGAACAAAGCTAGGATATTCACTTTTGCAACTTCCATTTGATATTAAACTGGAGATTTTATTTTATTTTATTTTTTAAGTAGGCTTCACACCCAATGTGGGGCTTGAATTCATGACCCTGAGGTTAAGAGTCACATGCTCTACAGACTAAGCCAGGTGCTTCATATACTGGAGATTTTAGCCAGGGCAGTTAAGCAGGAAAAAGAAATAAAAGATATGAAGACTGGAAAGGAAGAAGTAAAACTCCTTTTTATTGCCTTGTATATAGAAAATTCTAAGGAACACACACATACTCACATGAACACATATTTGAGTAAATAAATGAAATCAATAAGTTTGTAAGATACAAAATCAATATGCAAAAAACTACTACCTTCAATACACTAACAATGAAAAATCTAAAAATGAAATTAAGAAAACAGTTCCATTTACAACAGCATAAAATATAATAAAATACCTAGAAATAAACTTAAAGGTAAGTGTGAGATGTGTTCACTAAAAACTATAAAGCATTACTAAAAAAATTAAAGAAGAGCTAAGTAAATGGAAAAACATCCTGTATTTATGGATCAGAAGACTTATTATTGTTAAGATGAAAATACTTGCCAAATTAATCAATAGATTCAACTCAATCCCTTTCAAAATCCCAGCTGACTTCATGCAGAAAATGACAAGTTGATCCTAAAATCAAAATAGAAATGCAAGAGACTCAGAATAGCCAAAGCAATTGTGAAAACAAGGAACAAAGTTGGAAGAGGCACCTTTTCAGAGAATCATAATCAATGCAGAATAGTACTGAGATAAGAATGGAATACAGATGAACAGAATTGAGAGTAGAATTGAGAGTCTAAAGCACGTTCATTGTAAATTGATTTTCGATATGGATGACAAACCAAGCCAATGGTGAAAGATGGTCTTTTTAACAAATAATGCTGGAGACAAATGGTGCTTTTCCACATGTAAAAGAAAGAAGGTGGATTCCTACCTCACACCACACACAAATAGACCTCATATGTAAGAGCTAAAAATAGACCTCATATTAAGGGCTAAAAATAGACCTCAAATTAAGGGCTAAAACTATAAAACTCTTAAAATAGAGAAGTGAAATATTTCTGAAATTGTATAGTTTTTTAGACATCAAAAGCACAGGCAATAAAAAAAAAGTAGATACTCTGGAGCTTATCAAAATTAAAAAAAAATTTGTGCAGTTCTTGATACCATCCAGATCATAAAATGACAAGCCATGGAATGAGAAAAAATATTTGCAAATCACATATCTGATAATGAACTTGTATCCAAAGTATAAAAAGAATTCCTAGGGCTCAACAATAAAAAAGACAAAGTATCTAATTAAAATATAGGTAAAGGATTTGAATAGACATTTCTCCAAAAATACACACAATCAGCACAAAAAAAGATGCTCAATATCTTTAGTAATCAGGGTAATGCAGATCAAAATCACAGATGTGATATCACTTCCCACAGAGTAAGATGGCTGTAATCCAATAGACAGTAGCAAGTATTAAACAGGGTATGGAGAAACCAGAACCCACATATAGTTCAGGTGGATTGTAATATAGAGCAGCATCTTTGGGAAAAAACTGGCAGTTTCTCAAAAGTTAAATTGTATTATACAGTTCAATAGTTCCACTCCCAGATCTATAGCCAAGAGGAGAAACAAAACAAAACGTATGTCCACAGAAAGATTTATACAAGAATCTTCATGGCAGTACTACCCCAAATAGCCAAGATGGTGGAAACAAACTTAATGTCCCTCTTCGGTTAATAGGTGTGTGTATTCATACAATGGAATATTATTCAGCCATGAGAGAGTATTATACATGCTACAACATGAAAGAACTTTAAAAATATTATACTAAGTGAAATAAGGCAGTCATAAAAGGCCACATATTGTATGATTCCATTTGTATGACATGTGCAGAATAGCAGATCCATAGAAACATAGAAACACAAAAGTGATTGGTAGTTGCCTGCTGTCAGAGGCTTGACATTGCCTAACAAATATTAAGTGCTCAGCGAATGTTACTTGTTATCATTAGCTGCACTAAATTTAGTCTATCATTATATCATTAAGAAAAGAAATGTAGGGGCACCTGGGTGGCTCAGTCAGTTAAGTGTCTGTCTTCGGCTCAGGTCATGATCCCAGGCTCCTAGGATCGAACCCTGCATTGGACTCCCTGCTCAGTGGGAAGCCTGCTTCTCCCTCTGCTCTGCTCGTGTTCCCTCTCTCGCTGTGTCTCTGTCAAATAAATAAATAAATAAATCTTTAAAAAAAAAAAAAAGAAATGCAAAGGGGAAAAAAAACCTAACTATTCTGTGGGGGAAATAATTCATAGAGTATTTTACTGACACTTCGTGTGGGTTTCTGGAAGAGGGAGCAGTCGCTGTGCCAAGTTAGAAGAGAAAGAAAACATGAGGTGCCATATGTGTTCTACTTGTAAAATGCTGGCCCCTCCTCATATTACTAAGGTGAATAAAAGCCATCCCTAAACAAACACATTTCTGATGCTCCCTCCCTGGTAAATGCCACACAGATCTGCACGTGTGAGAAGCAGCGTGGTTACGAAGCAATGCCTTCTTTTCGGAAAATCTGCCATGGTAACTTCCAGTCAGGGGTTCATGGTGAAGACTTGACGGTAAATTATATCTCTTTCCGGGGCATCCATAATGGCCTGGCCCCTCAGTGAACTCTGTTTTCAGCTGTCCTGAAGGGTGACGGCGTGTCTCTTTGAGGTATATCCACAGGGCCATTCTTCATAGGGTACACAGTCTGTATTTTAAAGCAGAGCAGCTCAAACACATCCTCTACATTTGGGGCAAGTGTCTCCAACTATTTTCAGGAGACACAGAAAGTTCAATTGAAACACTTCTTTGTCTTTTTTATTCTCTATGTATTCACTTTGTATTCATTCTGGTAAACAATAGGGAAACTGCTATGGAAGAAACTTCCATCTATGTCTGGGGCTCTCGGAGTCCACGTGAGGGTACTCAGAGAGTCAGCTCTCCTACATTAGGGAAAGACCTGAGCAACCAGGCTGAGCAGATGGGTTTTGTTGTTGAACAAAGGAAGCAGAAGAAGAAAACATTGGTAGAAGAAGAATAAAAACTAGGTCAAACAGAAAGAATTTCTTGAATGGCCCCGGAAGGAGGAGTCTGGATGGGAACGCAGGAGAATTTAGACTAGCCTGAGTCCGCCTAAGAAGACTTCTCCTCTCATCTTCATGTAATTGCTCTCCATGTGTGGACAGAGTCACGGACACAGGGAAACCACTTTTCTGCATCCAAAGTGCCTCCCTGGAATGTTTGTGGCCATTGGTGTTATTCCTGAGAAGGTCAAGGAAGTTATGGGTGAAATCACTTTCTTCCAGAATCGACCCCCTCAAAAAGGAAATACCAAAGCCTTTACTATGGCAGAGAAAGTGGTATTTCATAACCGAGTCTATTTGTGGGTGTTTCTCTACCACTGTGATTATTAATATGTCTGTTTCCTCTAAGGCTTAAAATTAGAACACCAGGCCCCAGTTTGTTTACAGTTCAGCATGTGCGGGGCCCAAACCACACAGCGCGGACCAACAGGAAGCGCGTGTGGAGGGCATCACCACTCTCCACACCAAAAGCATCACCCCTGGTGTGTTTAGACAGGAAAACCCAGAAAAATGAGCACACCGTAAACGTTGCCAGTAATTCAGAAACCCAGCTATCTGGAAGCGATAAAAAAAACTACGATTGATAAAAGCTTCCCTTGTTAAATTTAGGCCACACATACTCTAAATAAAATATACCACTTAGGAAATGATTTGTGTTGATAAAACTTGATGGAGTTGTTTTTCCAAATGTCTTCTCCCTGCTGGGAATTTCACACTTTGGCAGGCTCTCCTCGGGCCTCCCCAGTTGCCAGTCTCCTTCCATGACCTGACCTGGTGTTGTTTATACGGCTGTTTACACATTTCTTAACAACCTTTGCAAAGGGCCTTTAATGACTTTCACTCCTGGCTGCGCTTAGCTTGAGGCAGAGCTCCAAAGGCTGCCAGTGTTGTTCTGTTTATCTGTGCAGTGCCCTGCCCCAGCTTCCCCCCCGCACCCCCGAGGGGCCTGGAAAGCATGTTGCGGGTTAGAGATTTCTAGATGATTTGTAAGACTTGGGCTGTACTTGTTAGAAATGAATTACGGTGAGGCTATTTAAATAATGAAATTAGGGCCTGTCATCATGTTTCAAGGGGGCTAGCCTGGAAAACTAAACATTAATATTTTGAGTTTTTGAGTCTGTTGGAAGAAGTAGAATGACAAGGTCCGAGCTCCAGTACCCATCACTTGTATGGTGGAGGGCAAGTCCATCATCTTTCCTGGGCCTTGTTTCCTCATCTGCTGAGTGAAGGGCGTGAAGCAGAATGACCTCTAATGTCCAGCCATTTTGGACAGGCTGAGCTCAGGGATTGTTATTTAACCCCAGACAGGCGGCTCATATTTGGCAAAAGATTAGGAAAGATGAAAAGCTCCCCCTGCAGATGTCTTGATGAATATTATGAGAACAGCATTTGATTTTTGGCCAGCATAATACTTTACAGTGTGAGGTGGACAACTGACAGTCAAGTTGTATAATTCAGGCCAGCTATTAAATACAATAAAGTGAGAAAAGAGAAGTTGTTTTTCATAATATATTCAAAAGACAACAACCAGGCTATGAACTTTACTTTTTAATCTTCCTATGTAAGAGTCTCAGATAAATTCATACTCTCTGGAATAGCTCTCACTTTACCTACATGTAAACTTTCCCCTAAAAAAGAAAATACAAACAAGATCCCAATTTTCAAGAGTGATTGTTTTAAATTGGGCATTGCCAGTTCTTCTTGCTTTATAGAGACCATTGTAAAATGGAGAAATCAGGAACTTATCATGAAATGAGTGGGGCAGAGTCTGAAAAACCAGGAGCACCTGGGTGGACAGAGTAAGAATGTTCTGGAAGAACAGCTTGGTGTGTGGGGGCTGGGACTGTAAATGAGCATAACTCTGCGATGCCCTAACTTCTGCAGCACTCACACAGGTTGGACAGGACACTGCTGAAATCAACAGCATTCATATTAGCAAAGTTCTGTTGCTAAGAACCTGCCCCTCATAGAAATAGCAAATTAAAATATAACTGGGTCCACTTGGCATTAATGCAGTTTTGAACCCTTCTCATTGGGAAGCAGGAGTAAGACATGTTGGAATCCCATGACAGACATTTCAAAACAAGGTCCCTGGCTATTGGGACACCTGGATTCAATTATTCGTAAGATTTGGAGCTGTCCTAAATTCCGAGAAAGTATGTCAAAACAAAGTAATGTAAATGGGGAGATCTTCCCATTTCACACATCCATTACTAGAGGAATACCCCCCTATAAACATCTTTCTGCAACCTGCATGATCTTGTGGTAAGTTATTTTGGTGTAGGTTTCTTAAGTTCATGACTTGAGGGTCGCTAGAGTTACCCTTTGTCATGAATTTTTACTTGAGTCCACAGCACTTGTTTATCAGACACCTAACATGATACTTGATCTGGGAATACCAAAATGAAGAAGGCACGGATATAGTATGTTGACCTCAAAGAGCTTCAAGTCTAAAGACAGGGAATGCTAGATAAGTTGTGATGCAACAGAAACTATGATGGCAAATAGCAAAGGCAACATGAGTTTCTTTCTCTTGAGGATTCTCTTTTTTATAGCAGTTGGGGGACACATGCCCATATTCACTCTGAATGTTGTGCCCCCATATGCTTGGGTCACTGGTTCACTTAGATAATGAAAGCAGCTTCTTTTCTTTTTTAAAAGATTTTATGTATTTACTTATTTGACACAGAGAGAGCATGAGCTAACATAAGCAAGAGGAACTGTCGTGGGAGAGGGAGAAGCAGCTCCCCACTGAGCAGGGAATCCAACAAGGTGGGGCTCAATCCCAGAACCCCGAGATCATGACCTGAGCCAAAGGCAGATGCTTAACCAACTGAGCCACCCAGGCACCCCTGAAAACAGCTTATTTTAAAATATTTTCTGGCTTTTTTTTTTTTTTCAGCATTACCAACCTGTATGATACCTGCACTACTAGGGTCTCTCAGTGACCTGAACTCCTCTCTTCTGGTGATCTGTCTTGCCCCTACCTTTTATCTGGGTCATTACTGACCTTGACATTATTAAAAAACTTCAACAACTTCATCTCCCCGGCAGGATGTATCACTCTCATGGACCAGTGGGCTGCTGTGATATTCCAGGTTTCTCTTCCCTTTTCCAAATGAGAGTTTTATTTAAGGTTAACTGTTTTGCCTCACCATTGAGTACAGGAGATGCATTTGTGACTGGGTACATTGGGGATGGCAGATACCATGTCTTTTTTTTTTCATTTTTTAAATTAATTTCATTTCTTTTCAGTGTAACAGAATTCATAGTTTTACAACACACCCAGTGCTCCATGCAATGCGTGCCCTCCATAATACCCACCACCTGGCTCCCCCAACCTCCCACCCCCCGCCCCTTCAAAACCCTCAGGTTGTTTTTCAGAGTCCGTAGTCTCTCGTGGTTCATGTCTTTTTATTCTAAGTTGATGGACACAAGGAGCCATACCACATCTAACCGAGAGGACTACAGAGTGTGCTCTAGGAGTACGAGAAAAAATAAAAAAAATATATGTAGTTTTAAACTTAGCTCATACAGTAAATTAGAAAGAGATGAGTGATTAGGAGAAAAGTAAGCTGGGAAAGGGAAATTAGTTATGTGGGAGATGGAAGTTTTGGGTAGTTAGAGAAGAATTCACTGGAATCAGGTCAAAAACACGAGAGAAAACACTAATACAGAAGAGTAATTAATGAGATCCAACATTTGAAGAATTGGATTTTAGTAGAGAATTGACAGAACAGAGAAATAATAAAAGAAACTTCCCATAGCTTAAAGGAGAAAGTTAACCACACTACTTTATAAAGGATGAGAATCAAGCAAGTATTAGATAACTATATTCATGTGAACTATATGCTACAACCAGCAGTGAATGCTAGAAGCAATGACTTTAGTTTTGAGGAAAAGTTATTTTTGAGGAAAAGTTATTTTCCTCAAAACTGGTGAACCAGCCAAGCTATCAGTTAATTGTGAAGCCAGAGTAATGACTGGCAGAACTCAGAAAGTGTACCTCCCAAGAACACTTTATTGAGTCTGTTAGTAAACCAGGGAAGAGGAAAGCATAAGTTCCAGTAAATAGTAGATTCTACCAAGAAGGCAGTGAAGGGAGTCTAAAAATGACTGACCATTGCCCAGAAGAACTAGAAGGCAGCTAGTCCTTAGCAAGAGTTGGTCTTAGCGAGAACTAGAAGGCAGTTAGTTAACAAGAGGATAGGATAATAGAAGTCTGTAGAGGAAAAAAAAAAAAAAAAGGTAAAGTCCAAATTTAGAGGACATACTCGAAACATTAGAAAAAGGAAAGGATGGGGGCACCTGGGTGGCTCAGTGGGTTAAGCCTCTGCCTTCGGCTTGGGTCATATTCCCAGGGTCCTGGGATCGAGCCCCACATCGGGCTCTCTGCTTGGCGGGGAGCCTGCTTCCCCACTCTCTCTGCCTGCCTCTGCCTACTTGTGATCTCTCTCTCTGTCAAATAAATGAATAAAATCTTAAAAAAAAAAAAAGGAAAGGATGTGATAAGGGTATATAATGCAAGGGATGGTGAAAAAGGAAACTAGGGAAAAGAACAGCAAGTCATTAGAAAGAAAATATACCCATAATATGTTACTCAACATGGTGATTAAGGAAGTTTGCACAGTCATAACATACAAATTTCATTGATTTATTTTTTGCTCTTAGAATCAACTTATATACAAGTACTGAGGACTTAACTATGAGTATAGAGCTCGAGATAAAGATTATTTACCTTGAGAATGCAACAATAAAAATGTCAGTCAAAAGCTGAGAAGAACATGAGAAAGGCTAAAGAAGTAGAAGCAAATGTATGCAAAACATATAAATAGGATGCCTAGAGATTCTGTGGAAGGTATATAATAAGATACTGAAAAATAGAATTTAAAGGATGGAAAGAGAACAGGCAAGATTCAGTTTTGAGCAGATAATTAATGGGATTTAATAATTAAATGAATAGATGTCAGAGGTGTGGAGATGGGTTAGAATAGAATATGGCTCCAAAATTCTCCCCCTGAATGAGGAAGACTTATGGTACCACTAAGTTTGATGGTCAAGTTCTTGAGGACAGGAACCATCTGTTATTGAACTAGTAGATCAAGAAGAGAGAATTACAGGAATTAGGGAGGGGTGCTGGGGAAGGAGAAGGAGAATGATTGATTAACCAAAGTTAATCCCTTTTCATGAAGGGAAGAGATGGGCTCAAGATCACAGGGAGGATATAACCTTGAAAAGAAGGAAGAAAAATAGAGGATTCATAATTCTGTAAGACTACAATGAATTTGGAGGGTAATAAGATCAGAGCAGAATCACCTGGAGAGATTTAAAAATTCCCAAGAGCCAGGCCACATCCTAGACCAATTAAGTCGGTATCTTTAAAAAAATGATCTCCAGGCATGAACATTTTTAAAGCTTCCTAAGTGAACACAACATCAGCCAAGGTCTAGAGCTACTGAATTAGGTGATACAGCTTCTGCCAGTCGGAGGTGATGCTGCCTGCTAAGGGTGAAATAGAAAAGTTTGGAGGCTCGAAAAGAAAAAGCAAACAAACAAACAAAACCAAAACCACATTTATAGCAGCTGCAATAGGGAAATCCAAACGGATCCTAGCAGAGAAGAATAAAAGTCTTGGTCAGCAGCAATGGGATCTCCCGCTTTTGCACTGCCCACCCCCCACCCCATGCCCACCCCTGCACACTCTCAGTGGAGGATACTTGGTTTTGGAATGAACTCAATACTAGAAAATGTGATTTTCCCCTCCTACCTGAAAAAGTGATGTAGAAGAAAAGTAGGCCTTAGCCACGCTGCCAAAGAGGATATTGTGAATGTCAAAGGGATGTGTGCATCTAGGGACTTGCTAAAGGATTGTAGAAAGATTAACAGTGAGGTGCAAGGTGCCTGGTGACACATAAAGTTAGAGGGAATTTGGGAAAAGGGACTGGAAGTCATGTGACCAGCACAAAGGATGAGACCAAAAGAAAGAAATACTTAAGAGAATAAGAGATTTTGGTTGGAGAGGGTAGGAGTCAGCACTTGAGACGTTAGCAAGGTAAGTCAGTTCTAGATCCCAGGCATAGCTATACTGTTGAGTGGTTGAGAGCATAAAAATAAAGGCTATTGAAGGCAAGGAAATAAAGGAATTATGAGCATCTTCAACAAGACGGGAGAGCCAAGAAGAATGCTGTAAAGGTACATTGTGGAGAGAGAGACTGGACACAAAGCAGGTGTTGGAGTGAAGAAGATGGTGGCTATCTAAAGGAGGGGCTAACAGAAATGGGAAAAGGATGGCATGGTGATGAGTTAGGGGCCACAGAACACCTTTCCTTCAAGATTACAATCCATTGAAAAAGTATCTTACCCATTCAGTAATTATTCTTAGGAAATTTTAGAAAAATGTAATATAGAAGCCATATGAAAATTTACCTTCACACATGAATTACAGGCCTGTAACATCAAGGAATCTGTTCTGCAAATGAAGACATTTAGAGATATGCCTAGACTCTGGTACTTGCACAAAGTGCTCATTGCTTGTTAAAAAAAAAATGAAGCATCCTAAGTGTCCATCAATAATGGAATGGATAGAATAAATGTGGGTAAAATAAATAAGAGAAAAATATTGTACATGCAGGTATAATTGTCTAAGTATGAGATAGCTCTTAAAATAATACGTTTTACAAAGAAGTAGAAGAAGGAAAAAGGAGGAAGAGGAGGAAAGCTGCAGAGTAATACAAAACACTGTTTTTACACATTTTAGGAAACACATGTGGTAATGGGATAAATTGAGGACTGGAAAGGGGAGCCTGGGTGGCTCAGTGGGTTAAGCCTCTGCCTTCCTGGGTCCTGGGATCGAGCTCCGCGTCGGGCTCTCTGCTCAGCAGGGAGCCTGCTTCCCCCCTCTCTCTGCCAGCCTCTCTGCCTACTTGTGATCTCTCTCTCTCTCTCTCTCTCTTTGTCAAGTAAATAAGTATAATCTTAAAAAATTGAGCACTAGACAAATAGCAAATTCATGATACTGGTTACATCTGGCAGTGGGGGGGCCTGGGGCTTAGGGGTGGGGTTGATGCTGGAGAAGGACACAAAGAGGTTTTAAACTATTGCAAAAAGCAAACAATTGAGGAGAATAAAATATAATATTTGTTAATACTGAGGATCAGTATGACTGTTTTAAAATATTTTTCCTGTATTTTTTGATAGGTACATGTATGAATTCAAATAAAATTCCTTCTATGGTAACACTTGCATTCAGAAATGCTAACTCTTCGTCATTCCCAATATCTTTGAGAAGGACAGCATCCTACTTATTCCCATTTTGCAGTTGACAAAACCGAGGCTTTGGAAGAAGAGGGCTAGCATGGAGGGGAAGCTGGGACAAGATGTGGGATGTCTATAAATGACCAACCCAAGACTCCTTAGACACCAAAATGCCTTTTACGTTACACTTCTATAAAATAGTTTATATGCACAATTCCCACTGAGTCATGCTCTTCTAAGGCTGTGCTTCTAAGGTTTGTGCTCTTCCAAGGTTTGGTTCAATGAATGATTCAAAGTAGTCTTAGGATGTACTACAGGAAATTATTTTGAATCTGAGATTTAAAAAGAGATCTGTTTTGGATCATTTTCTTTATATCTTTTTCTAGGACCTTTACCTTTTCAAGGAAAAAAAAGAATCTAATTTCTACCTAACAACTTTCTCTGGAAGTTTCTCTTTCTCCCAGCCCATTCACTGTCACTCAAACATGAGAGCTTATACGTTCTCTTTAAATATTTCAACTTCCCTAGAGAACTACAAGTGCCTTATCAGTCAACAAGAAGTAAGGATGGTAAGACTCAGGGAACATCCCACTGATATAAGGGGGCAGGTCCAGGGAAGCGTTTATCTTTAGGTGGAAGCTGCTCCCTCTCCATGACAACTATTTGAGGACCTGTATTTTATACCCATCAACAGCAAAGGAGTGAATCTTCAATGGGCACCAAATTAAAGAATGAATGTCTCAGGGATTGCCTTGCTACGCTTAAAGAGCCAACAGCAATTTGTAAGATCAAAATCACCTCCACTGTTCCTTAATTCCAAGGGTAGTGAAAGCTGTTTATGAAGCACTGTAGTCAGAAGAGTAAAATTTTAGTTATATAAAATGAAAAGGACCCTTAGTGCAGAAAACTTATCAATTCATTTCACTGAAAGAATATTCCTGGTGCAATTCGAAGAATTTGGATTATGGAAAAGAGATCTAAGTAGAGCTTATTTTAAACCCTGTCTTTTGTATAAACTATTAAAAGCCTATTTTCTTTTCCCCATCTTTAAAATAACAATAGTGGATGTTAAATCAAATGAGAGAGTGAGCTTGAAGGTACTTTGAAAAGCAGAAAGCAGAATTCTAAGTGTAACCACTTCTGTTCATTAATGATAACTATTATTGAGCAAATTTGCTATGTGCAAGGCATATCTGAACATGCGTTATCTCACTGAATGCCAGCAGCAGCTCCAAGGGGCAGACTCTGGTTTTGTCCATTTTACAGATCAGGTGACTGAGGGCTGGTAAGTATCAGGAACTTGCTCAAGGTCTCGGGAGGTCTAAGTGGGTTAGTACCCTGATGTTTGACTCCAAAGTCCCTGCTCTTACCTATTCACTATCAGAGTTTACAGGAGATTCAAGAGAGTGGTCTCTTTTACCCTCTTTTACAATCTTTGTTTTAGGGAATTTTTAGTATCAGTTATCAGTTAGTGTACCAGTGTATTCTTTCAAGATTTATTATATATTCAATATTTAATAATATATATTCATTAATATATATTTTCAAGATTTATTATATATTTATACATATTATATATGTATATGTATATATACACACACACAATGTGTGTGTATAAGTAGCAATGACACAAAAATTCTGCCTTTGCCCGCAAGTGGCTCAGTTTAGCAGCAGAACCAGTAGAGATGCAGAAAAACAGAGTGCAGCCCAGTTAAGTAGCTGGCGGCCTTTGACTTGTGCAGTGTGCAGACCCCTGGGCTTGGTTTAATGCTCTGGTGTTGCCGTTTTGAAATTCTTGATAATTTTTTAAGGAGGCAGCCTTCCTTTTCATCTTCCCCTGAACCCCACAAATTATGTAACAGGTCCTCATTCTGACAGAAATGCAAATAATGTCCTACAGGAGCCGGGCCAGGGCTGGGGGAGTCGGACAAGTATGGTGGGCGGGGCAGGTGAGGAGCCTCATGGGCAGCACATCTGGGGGTGCTGAATGTCCAGTGGACCGACAGGACTTCCCTGAAGGAGCCACACTTGGTCCGAAGGCAGAAGCTGTGATGGCAATCTGGGTCGGTGGGCTTCTTGGGCACCAGTATTAAAAGTCTAGGATGAGGGAGGGAACGGAGTCCAGTTGCCCGCAGTCGGTGAGGACAGCATGATGGGAAGGTGCTGAGTTAACCTGAGCTAGGACTCTATTACCTACTCAGCATGTGTCAAGTAATAATAACAACTTTATAGTGTTTACTAAGGGCTCAGCTCTATTCTAAGAGCTTACTTGGACCGAACCATTCAATTTCCCCAGCCACCTGATGTGGTAGGTACTGTAGAAAATAACAATTTTCCTTTAAAGAAGATATCAAGATATAGAGAGGTTAAGTTACTTTCTCAACATCACACAGCAAGCAAATGAGTGAAGATTTGAACCCAAGCAGTCTGTGTCCCGTTCGTGCTTCTAGCCAGTGTACCAAATACTAGCATTATTCTTTCTAAAATCCATACACTCCCATGCTTATGATGAAGATAAAAATTCTTAACATGGGGTGGGGGGTGCCTGAGCAGCGCAGGCTGACTCGGTCTCACTCTTGATTTCAGCCCAGGTCATGATCTCAGGGTTGTGAGATCAAGCCCCATGTTGGGCTCTGCACTGGGCATGGAGCCTGCTTAAGATTCTCTCTCTCTTCCCCCTTCTCTGCCCCTCCCCCACTCCCTCTCAAAAAAAAAATCTTAACATGGACTAACCATCCTGGACTGAACTCACCACCTCTCCGGTGTCATCTCTCTCACTTGTTCTTTATTTCAGATGCTGGAGCTCTGCAGCTTCCTCCTGCTTGCAGCTGATTGTATTTTCCCAGGATGGCCACCATGATATGTTCCAATCCACATTCACTTCTTAGAATGTGACAGTGAAGATCCTCTGTGAAGACATGAGGTCTGGGTCCCCCTCTCCTTTGAATATGGGTGGACCTATGGTTACAGCAGGAATGTTGCTGTCTGATATACAAAAGGAGCCCATAAAGAATAATACAGCTTCCATCTCATTCTCCCAGGATGCTAAATCCAGTTCTCGTGTGGTAAGGAACTGGAGAGCTCACATGGGAAGTCTTTTGGATCTAGGTATTTTGGTCCACAGCCAAGCTGAGGGCCCCGTGGACAGCCAGCATCTCATTGCAGATGGGTGAAGAAGCCTTCAAGATGACTCCAGCCCCAACCCCCCACCCCACCATGGCCTGGCCATGACCCTGAGGAAGAACTGGTTCACTGGGCCCAGCCAGTCCCTGGAACTGTGAAAAGTAATCACAAATTGATTGTTGTGTCAAGCCACTGAATTCTGGGGGTGACTTTTACATGGCAGTGGGTATTGGAAGAGGACTTCTGCTCCTGCTGTGTTTTCTGTCCACATTGCTCTCACCTTCCTCTTTTCCTACACAACTTTCCTACACAAAATTAAATATCATAGAAGCCCCTTCAGTGGCATCCCCAAGCCACCCCACCCCCATCATGGTGCTAGGTCATGTTGCTTTGTCATCTGCTCTTGGAACCTTCTTCCTTTCTTTTAGAGCAGGAACCACAAACTTTTTCTGTCAAGTGTTAGATAATAAGTAAGTTCAGCTTTTGCAGACCACGTGGTCTCCATTTTCAGCTACTGGATTATGCTGCCAAGGTATGAATATGGCGACAGTATGTAAATGAACAGGCAGGGTTGTGTCCTGATACACGCTTATTTACAAAAGCTTTCAGGGGTCAAATTGAGCCCAAGGGCCATAGTTTGACAACATCTGCTTTAGAGCAAGAGTTCCCAAACTTGTCTGCAGAGCAGAGTCACTTGGGGAGCTTCAGAAACTTCCAAAACTCAGACAACACCCCAGATTATTTGTAAGGAGAGCCACAGGTATTGGGTAAATCTAATGGACAAGAAGCACTGGAGATCGAGGCTATCCATCCTTGTCTCCACTTGTCGTTAGGCATTCCTGAGTGTGCTGCAGCTTTGGTAACAACTCTCACCAGACTGCAAACTCATGAGAGCAGCTTTTACTTTGGACTAGATCCCTTGGGCCCAACCAGTGTCTGGGACATGGCCTGCTCCATGGTCATCAATTAAGCAAATGAATAATAAATACTGGTTGAATGAACATGTTGAACCACCCTCAATCCCCAAATCTTTAACAATTTTTCATTTTTCCCATGATTCTATGCATGCATCCTCTTTTTATGTCTTCCCAAGGTCACTCCCACAGGTTCATTTCTGGCTCTTTTTACCTCCTCAAAGCTTACTTAATGTACCCCCCACCACAACAGTCACAGCTGCCCTTCCTTGTCCGTTCCAGCTGGGTTCACCTTAAGTCAAGTCTTCACCTATCTTTCCTGGATTCTTCAGAAGTCTTAACTGCTCTCTCCACCTCCTGTTCTCTTCTCCTTCTCTCCCTCCCTCTCTCCCTCATCCATTCTGGAGCAGAACGATGGGGGCTTTGGTGCCATGAGCACCATGGGTTGGGACTGGGGTCCAAGCACCAGGACGCTCTTGGTCAGGGAAGTCACTAGTCTCTCTGAGCCTCTGTTTCCTTATTTGAGTCATGGGGTTGAAACGTTCCTGTGAGGAGCTGGCAAGCCACACAGGACAGGCTAACACTGAGCCTGCCCCCCAGTAGGCATCAGTGCCCGTTGTTATGTTCACCCTTCATCTCAGCTGGCTTCCCTGAGACACTTCCCCATACCCCCCCACACACCAGTTTTGTTGATTCTGTTTTGCTGATTCTGATAGCCCCATGGTTGCTATTATGCCCTCCATAGCTGATCATTTTAGGATCTGTGTGATCCAATCCCAGCCAACTTTTCTATACAAAACTTCCTCACGTTTTAGCCAAACTGAATGACTTGTTCTTCCATCATCCTTTCTTTCCTATCTTTCCATGCCTTTACCATTGCTCCATTAACCTTCACTGGACTCTGAATCCCAGCAGTTGAAATTGGGTTCACCTTTTCAAGCCCAGCTCACAAGCTACTGTGCTCATTAAGACTTACCCTCTTCCCCCCGTACATTCTTCCGGGGTTCCCGCTGATCAACCCCTCCTTCATGGCATTATATGTCTTGTGCCAGTATTATCGGTTTCTAGGTATTATCAGATGACTTTTGGAGCTACTGTCTAATTAAATTTTGTGTGTCCTTGGTATATTTTTCTGAACCACAGAGCTAATCCAATAAATCTTGGGATACATTTCTCACTGAATGAATGCACCCAGTTCTACAATTGGGACAAAGGGATTGCCTTAAAAGGAAAAATCTTGGCAAGAAACCATACATGATTTTGGAGGTGATTCAAAGTTGTAGTTCTAAAGTTGAAACTGGATTCCTCAAGTGCCAGTGGCAAAGACAAACTGTGTGGAGAACAAATGTACCTTGTTTGTAAACAGAGTTTGCAAAGATAAACCAGTCCATCTCCCATATGTGTTTTCCAGCTGGAGCTCATAAGCAATTTCCCCAGAGTTCAGGCTTTGGTGTGGGGGTATCCCCCCTGCAGATTAAGCTTTGCTGCCTTAATGCATAACACACCTCTAGATTAGGTTACAGGGCAACTCCACATGCTGCTAGAAGGGGGTTTGCCCTGGAAAAGGTGTAACTACCAGGATCCCTCTATACCCCCATCCCATTTCTTGCTTCTTACTGAGGGTAAATGCAGACACTTCTGGAATATAACTATAAATGGGGTCTATAGATCTCTTCTTCTACTTTAGTCCTGGATAAGTCTCTGCCCAAGTTCCAGATTAGACTGTCCCCTGCACGCTTGTGTTACAAACTCTTTCTTAAATAAACTGAACTGAACAGATTCCATGGCTCAGAGCAGCGATTGTGGGCCACTGGTTAAAGAGGAGTAACATTTGACCAACGCCAATCTTTAGCAAGTCTCTTTGTCACCCTGTGGAAATCCAGACATGTCTGGGTATGAAAACTGTTTGAGTCTCATGTGGATTTTGTTGTAATGTTTAAAGATATATTTGTAAGGCTGCATTCCTGGGTAGCATCCAAAGCAGGGGAGGTGCCTGCTTGGATGCCGGTTCTGGAAATAGCTTTTTGTATAACCTAAGGCAACCAGCTGTTCTGGTTTGCCTGGGATGGAAGAGTTTCCCAAATTGTGGGAAATTCAGTGCTAGAATTAGGGAATTAAGGAAGTCTAGAATTAGGGAAGTCTCAAAAAACTGGGAAGAACTGGTCACCCTAATAATAGCTGGTGGATTGACAAAGTTACATAAAAGAAACTTTTTTTAAAAAGATTTTATTTATTTATTTGACAGAGAGAGAGATCACAAGTAGGCAAAGAGGCAGGCAGAGAGAGAGGAGGAAGCAGGCTCCCCACTGAGCAGAGAGCCCAATGCGGGGCTCAATCCCAGGACCCTGAGATCATGACCTGAGCCGAAGGCAGAGGCTTAATCCACTGAGCCACCCAGGTGCCCCACATAAAAGAAGCTCTTGCTCAGGCACCAGAGTGTGCCAGAATATTTAGTTGAACACTGTGTGTCAACTCCATGTAGATTTCCTTAGGCATATTTGCGTGTCTATGTCTCACCTTCATATATTCATATTACACACATTGCTATTAGATGGAACCATAGGAATTGCCCAAATGGCCAAAGGCAGTTGAGACTACACAGCTTTCTTTGGACAGCAGATTCTTATTTCATGCTTCCTTCCACCAGGCCAGTTCCCTTCTAAGAAGGCGCTAACTTCAAGAATGATCTTCCACTCCAAGGCATTTAATTAAATACAGTTGCTTCTCAACAGTTTGTTATAAAAAATTACAAACATATAAAAAATTGGGAAGAATTTTATAGTGAACATCCTTATTTCCACGCCCTAAATTCTGTAACTGTTAACATTTCACTTATTTGCTTTATCCCATTTCTATCTGAACAATGGTCTAACCATCAAACCATCTTACTCTTTGTATGTATTTCGAAGTGAGTTGCAGACATCAGTCCCCTTCACCCCTAAACCTTTCAGCATGCATATCATTAACAAAAGTTCAATATTTATTTGCATGCTTTTAAAAAAAGATTTTATTTATTTGAGAGCGAACAAAAGAGAGAGCATGAGCGGGGCGTGGGGGAGGGGAGTGGAGAGGCAGAGGGAAGGGGACAAGCAGACTCCTCGCTGAGCAGGGAGCCCAATGCAGGGTTTGATCCCAGGATCCTGGCAGACACTTAACCAACTGAGCCACCCACGTGCCCCTGCAGGCTTTTTTAAAGGTAAAATTTACATTTTATGAAACACCTTATAATTAAACATATCATTTCGTGACTTCTGACAGATGCATACACCTGTATAACATTTCAAACTCTAGTCAAGGTATGGAATATTTCTGTCACCTCAGAAGTTTCCTTAAAACTCCTCTGTAGTCAATCCTTGCTGTCCACTCCACCTCCAGAGGTAACTGATGCTGATTTTGTTCACCATCTGTTCCAGAACTTCATAGAAATGGAATCATGCAGTAAAAACTAGTTCATGTAAGACTTCTTTCACCCAGCACTAACTTTTTGAGATTTATACATGGTTTTGCATGAATCAGTAGTTTCTTACTTGCATTGTATTATCACATGAACACAGCCCAATCTGTTTATTCACTTTCCTACCGATGAACAGAGGAGTGGGTTGTGGATGGGTTGTTTCTAGTTGTTTACAATTATGAATAAAGCCGCAGTGAACATTCTTTCTATAGTCTTTCTTTCTGTATACATATGTTTTCCTTTCTCTTGGTAAAAACCTAGAATTGGGACAGCTCAATCACAGGCAGGTATATGTTTACCTTTAAAAGAAGTTGCCAGAACTTTTGCCAAAGAGGCTGTAATCCCACCAGCAATGTATAGGAGTCCTGGTTACTCCACGTCCAAGGTAGGATTTATATCTGCCAATCTGCCATTTTCTTACCTGCTTTCTATTTGCCTAAGTCTTTTTTTGTTCCTATATTTTTCTATTACTGCTATTTTGTTAAACACATATTTTCTAGTGTACCAAATTAATTCTCTTGCTTCTTTTACCATTTTTTTGAGTTATTATCTTGTTGGTTGTCCTAGGAACCATAATTTATATCTAAATTTAAACATGCTAGTTCTGATTAATACCAATTTAATTTCAACAGTATACAAAAACTTCATGTTTATATAGCTCTATACCTTCCCTCCTTCTTTGGACCATTGCTGTATACAAATTATATCTATATACCTTATACGCCCATCAATACAGATTTATAATCACTGGTTTTTCAAGTTGTCTTTTAAATTAGATAAGATTACAAAAAAAGCATTAAAACAAAAAAAATAAATTTATATTGTCCTTTATATTCATCTATGTACTTACTGTTTCTGATTCTTATTTCTTCACACAGGTTCCAGTTATTTTCTAGGGTCCTCTCAATTCAGATTGAAGGATGCTCTTGAGCATTTCTGGTAGGCAGGTCTTCTATTAAACTCTCTCCATTTCTGCTTATTTGAGTATGTGTTAGTTTCTTTATTTTTGAAGCATAATTTTGCTGGATATGGAATTCTTTTTTGACAGCTCTTTGAATATTTTATGCTACTGCCTTCTGGTCTTTATGGTTTCTGCTAAAAAGTCAGCTATTGATTTTATTGATGAACATTAATACATGATGAGTTGTTCTCTTCAGCTTTCAAGATTCTTTCTCTTTCTACAGACTGATGATGATGTGTCTAGGTTTGTACATCTTTGAGATTATTTGGAGCTTGTTGAGTTTCTTGGAGAGGTAGATGATGGTTTTCATCATATTTGGGATTGGTTTTAATCATTATTTCTTCAAATATGCTTTTTTCCCCTTTCTCACCTCTCTTCTGGGACTCCAAGTATGTATGTTGGTATGCCTGATGATGTCTTGCAAACCTCTGAGGTTCTGATAATTTTTTTTATTCTTTTTATTTCTGTTCCTAAGGCTATATAATCTTAATTGGCCTATCTTCAAGTCCACTAATTTTTAATTCTGCCAACTCAAATGTACTACTGAGTTTCTCTATTGAGTTTTTCATTTGAGCATTTATACTTTTCAACTCCATAATTTTCATTTTTATATAATTCATATTTCTTTATTGCTATTCTCTATTTGATGTGACACTGTTTTTAATTTTTCATTTTATTCTTTGGACATGGTTTGCTCCGGTTCTTCAAATATATTTAAGTTAGCTCATTTTAAAGTTTTGGGTAGTAAATCTCACATCTGGGCTTCCTCAAAATTCTTCATTTCTGTATACTGCTTTTTTCCCTAGGGTATGGCCCTGTATTAGGGTTCTCCAGAGAAACAGAAGGAGTAAATATTTTATATATGCAATTGCTAACTTTAATTTACCCCAAGCTCTGTTTCCACATGCTACCTCAAGTACAAGGCTATATTCCCTTTTGTTTCCACTTTTTCACTTGTTTCTCACTTTAGTCTTTGCTCAGAAGGATAGGATTTGGACTTGTTAGCCTTCTGAAGGCTGCCACCTGGGACCTGGGACCCGGGACCCGGGGATCACTTCTTTCTGATCTTGCATACTCTGTTGCCTATCCTGAGCTACAACTACTACTGACCACCTTGTTTCATGTTTAATATAGCCCACACTCTCCCCATTGATTCATTTCTGACTTTTGCTCCTTCTATATTAGTCCCTCCTAATTTACTGGAAGGGGCTGTTAAGCTCCCTTACTAATTTTTTTCAGAAAGAACAGTCATACTTTCTCAAACACAGGCCCCATCCTGTATTTTCTTATTTCCTGTTCCAAAATGTTTTTTTCCTTTCACAATTGTAAGATAAGAGACACAATACTTGTATTTTTCATGTAAGAACTATTATTCATATTCAAATTCGTGCTGTTGGAAGACCTCTTTTTGAATCTTTTTGATCTCCCATGATGCTGATGTGCATAAAAGTTGTGTCTTAGGTAGAGATATACAAGCTAAAACTCAGCAGCATGTAGATCAAAACCCCATTTAAGAACTGGTTATTTAAAATTGTTAGCAAAAAAATTCAAACTAGTAAGATCTTTTTTTTTTTCATACATCCTTCTCTGAATTTGAAGATGTGTCATATAACACATATCTGAGATAGAGTGGGAGCAGCCTGGGAATGGTAACTGTGTGCCTAAAACAACAAAGACGTCATGTAGCACTTTGGTTTAGATAAGTGAACATTTGGGCTGAGGACAAGATGTAGGCAAAGGATACTAAAGCTCCAACTAATTAGGGAGTTATCACTTGAAAAGTTACATAGCTCTGGGTCAGCAAAGTAACAGCTATCAGAGGAAACTTCTGGGAGCCATCTTGCTTTCATTTCACAGTCTTTTGATGACAGAATAAGCAGGATGATGTGGTAGCATGTACCCTGAAGTTCACTGCCCTTTCCATGTCAGTGACAAAATGAAAAGATCATGAAGAAATGAACAAGAAATGAAGAAAAACATTCTAATAGTTTGACATGCTTATGACTTTTAAATGGATTTTTGTTAAGAATTAACTAGACTCAGCTCAAATAACATAAAATTAAACTTCTTGTAAATGCTGTAAGCAAACAGTCCTATTGCCCATTTAGGTGCTGAAATATACTCAAAATTATTTTGATGTTTATTTTTCTCTGTTATATAAGGATTTTCCTAATAGCTGTAGGAAATCAGAGCAAGAAATAGGATAATCCTTCCATCTTTTTTTGCATCCTTTTTGCTTCTGAATATGTGATGTAGGAATAAAGGATCTAACAAATTCCATTGACTCTTTTTATTTAAGATATACCATGATCATCTTCAATGTGCAAAGTATGGATGTATGTTTGGGAGACACATACATACATACATACATATACACACACACAAAACCCATTCCTTATGAAATTTACAATCTAAAATATGGTTGTAAAATATGAGCATTCCATAACTAAACTTGGGAGAGAAATTAAGATAAGAAAGATTTCTTGGGAATGTAGTGATCAGGATTTCACTTGAAAGATTAGTCCTTCAAGAAACTTCTTCAAGGTATTCCTTGAAAGAGTAACATATTGAGAGGTGAGTGGCAGAAGCACAAACCCAAACTGGAGGCTGACCATCAGTGGGGCTGGTATAGGTCCCATCTTGGTGTATTAAGGGGTTCATGTAGGGGCGCGGTAGGAGAAAACCGAAGGTGAGGCCATGTTGTCATTACAGATCAGATGTGTTCTTTGTACTTCAAGAGCCAGAGCAGCAGCAAGGGCACTGTGGCAGCAGCTCTTCATGGAAGATCTTTCATTGCTTCTTAACTTCTCCTCTATCGAACCCAGCTCCTTCTCAGGGCTGCTGCCTCTCCCTGCTGGCTTCATTCAGCACCCACTTCCCCTCTCGTAGACTATTTCATTTGCTCATTTAGATGGGTATGATTGAATCTTTTTTTATTAATAAAATGGTTTTTAAATTGAACCTTCTTTCACTGAAACCAAACTGAGGCAGCTTCCCAGATGACACAACATAGCAAAATTTTAAAAGATAAAGACATTAAGGGGGAATTTTTTTTTAAAGTAATGTGGGGCTTAAACTCACGACCCTGAGATCAAGACCTGAGCTGAGATCAAGAGTTGGAAGCTTAACTGACTGAGCCATACAGGTGCCCCAGGGAAAACTTATTTTTAATAAATAAAGACAAAGGCAAAATAAAGGTTGAATTGTAACTACTTGGTGAGTTTTAAATTTGGCTCTGAGCTTCTTAGCAACCAGAGAGGAGCAGTATTTATTTATTTTTTGTAAAGATTTTATTTATTTATTTATTAGTCAGAGAGAGATCGAGCATGTGAGTGAGATCACAAGCAGGGGGAGCAGCGGGCAGAGGGAGAAGCAGGCTCCCTGCTGAGCAAGTAGCCTGATGTGGAACTCGATCCCAGGACCCTGGGATCATGACCTGAGCTGAAGGCAGCCACCTGACCGACTGAGCCACCCTGACATCCTGAGAGGAGCAGTATTTGTAAGATTCACACACCCTATGACATTTTAATCTATAGGCAATTATTTTGATAGTGTCAAAAGTCTTCATTAACTATATTGGAATTAAAAAACAATTTTAAAAAAGTCTTCAAGACTGGGGGAAAAAAAAAAGCACACAACCCTGAATTCTAGTCCTAGCTCTGCCAGTAATTGCTGTTGATATGAGTTAACTTAATCTCATTAGGCCTAGTTTTCTCACATGGGAAGAGGGAGCTCAGTTTGAAGAACACATCAAGCCCTTTTCAGCCCTAACAAGGACCAGCCTGTCCCCTTGAGGTTCCTAATAGTTGTTGCCATCTGGGTTTAAATCCTAGCTCTCTTCCTTTCTGGGTGTGTACAATTGAGCAAATGATTTAAGCAGTTTCCTCTCCTACTGAAACAATTATAAAATAGTATCTGATTGGTAGTGCTGTTTTAAGGGTTAAAATACATACAAAACACTTAGCACATTGCCTGACAACCAATAATTCCTCGGTAACTGTTAACTGTTAGCCCCGTTAGCTGCCAGTGGGCAGCTCGGTCAAGTGCACAGAAAAGATGTAGGCGATGGCCAGCACTCTGAAAGTGGAAATGTCTCTCCCAGTTACTTGGTAATCTCTAGTGTAAATCAACAGAGGAACACAGTTTCTTAGCCAGTATCTTTCAGACTTTGCTAACCTGAGTCTCAAAGTCAGAAATATAATTTATATCTTGACCTGCTACACACACATGCATTCAAGCATATGACAATAAATTTTCATAAAACAAATATTACCCTTACTTACGAAGTGCGTTCTGCACTTCGATCCATCCTGTGTCATCCTATTACCCCATCTTATTTTTCAGTACTGGTTCCTAGCCCCTAAACTAATTGTATGACCTCATAATGGCGCTCGACCCAATAGGTCACATTTAGAAAGGTACCAGACCAGCAAAAAGATCTGATTCTAGGCCAACAGGATTGAGTACAGGCTCACAGAGCAGGGTCCAGGGAGGGAGGAAAAGCCGCTGCCACACCTTCCACCAGATCTGATGTCAGTTTCAGCCCCCCAAATCCTCCTGCCACACCCGCCACAAGAAAGAACACTAGTTATGCTGTAGCCAAATCCTAAATCCTAATGTATAGATACAAGCAACTCACTTCACTTTTATCCAGACTCTAAGATAAAACTTTCCATCATCAGATGTAGGAGTGAAGTGATAGCTTAAGTATTTGTAGATCTCATTCTGCCGGGTTTTTGGTGTCCCACTTATCACTGGGTTAAAAGTGCAATCAGCGAGTGTAGCTTTTCCTGGCCCGCTGTCTACCAGCACTGCCGCTACCCAGCAGCATGGGTGTGACCGTCATCAGCACACACCACATTTTTCATAGTGGCGATTTTTGCTTTCAGCTGATGAAGTACTTCACCATCTTGCTATTTGGGGAGCACCAAAAAAGACACTGTCTTAAAGAGCAAAGTGCAGACAACAGTATGGTAATTCCATACATAAATCATTATTAGTTGATCATGTGTTTCACCTCTAATTTTTCTATGAAGATCGGCGACATCCTTATGCAAAGGGGTCATTCTGAAAAACACCTTCCCCCAAAATGCAGACAAAGTGTGATGCCGAGGGAGGAGCAACAGGACTGGGAAGCCCACCTGGGATTGCTGGGTCCAGAATGGAGAGGCAGGATTTGGGGGCAAAACTATGCCACTGTGTATCTTCCTCTTCTCACAACTGTCTCATGCTATTCTTCATGTTCAAAGAAATCACCCAGTGATTTTAAAATGTGCTCTGTTCAATTCAACATGTTCCTTCTTTCAGCTTCCAAAAGTTGTTTGTTTCCCCTCTACTTGTGAAGGCCTTTTCCAGGCTCGGTGAAGGATAGAGAAGAGCTGTAAGGCACGGCCCCGCCTTGACGGGGACTGGGAAAACAACAGCGAGTGTTTGCAAGCCCTTACCATGTGCCACGAGCTGTGCCGTTTTCTCTTTTGACTCATAGAGCTATTCTGAGAAGGAGGTACTGTGATTACCGCACGTTGCAGATGAAAACCTAAAGCTTAGAGTCTAAATTAGAGCCAGGCAGCTGGCTCCAGAGCCCACACTCCTTTCCATGATGAATAAATGGGATGAAAAACTGAACTAAAGGTTGCAGTTTGACAGACCAAAGAGCCAAGCTGGTAGCAATCACTGGCCGGAAACAGTTAAATAAGAGCTTTTTTTTTTTTTTCTTTCTTATTTGGGTCCTTATAGATACACAACAACCCAGATTATTTTCAGAAATACATAAAAGGGTCCTGCAGAAAAGACTTTTTAGTGCCACACAGATTAATAAGTAGGTCTTTTTCTCCTTGAGTTCATACTAACACTTAGCTTCTCTCCTGTTTAATCAGGGTCACAGGATAAGAAGTCCCTTCAGAGGAAAAAGCCTAAGGCTTACTTTCTAGATTAATCACAAAATGTGTCCTTATCCAGGGCTGACTGTTTGCAATGTCATGTAGGCATCCTGACCACTTCTAGACTTATTACTTCACACTATTATGTTCAAGGTCCAAGAGAGGTGTCCATTTTTTTCTTCACATTTCTATTTAAAACAGCTCTGCAAGCTCAGTGAATGTCACATTTCCCTTTTCCCAGACATATAAATTTGGATTTCCAAAAAATTCATGAGGGGAAATAATTTGCTCTGACTCATTGAAGGATGCCTAAAAGAAAGAAAAAGAAAGAAAGAAAGAAAGAAAGAAAGAAAGAAAGAAAGATCTTTTTTTTAAAGTATTGTTTTTTGTTTTTGTTTTTTAAGATTTTATTTATTTGACAGAGAGAGACAGAGAAAGAACACAAGCAGGGTAAATGGGAGAGGGAAAAGCAGGCTCCCTGCCATGCAGGGAGCCCGACGTGGGGCTTGATCCCAGGGCCCTGGGATCATGACCTGAGCTGAAGGCAGATGTTTAACGACTGAGCCACCCAGGTGTCCCAAGGCAGAATATTCTATTAGGAGAGCATTATGTGCATGATATGATGGTCTGTCCCGACTGCTGGTCAATCAGGAAAAATGGGCACTGATGAGAATTGAAGGACTCCAACTACCTAGATATTCTCACAGATGAATTTGCCTCTTGGAGGCTTACAAAGCTTAAGTTTGTCAGGGATGAGACACATCTCATGCTAAGCTGTTAAAACCAAAGGACTCACTCCTAAAGCAGCGCATTTCTCAGACCTTGGTCTGGGGTCCTTAGTTGAGAGTCACTTAAAGAGCTTACAGAAATTCAGGTTCCTGGGGCTCTGCCCTAAGTCCTAGGTGAGGCTCTGGAGCAGGCATTTTATTTTATTTTTTATATTTTGGGTTTTTTTTTTTTTTTTTTTGGTTGTTGGTTTTTGTTTTGTTTTGTTTTGGAGTCTGCATTTTAAACAAGCTTCTCAAGTGACCACATTTTGAGAAATGCTGTTCTCAACAGTAGCACCATGAACCTCAAGAGAATTACACACCACTGTGTTTGCAGTGCATACATTTTGAGAAATGACAAAACATTCTTCAGTGGTTTTCAAAGCAATTTCTGTAGAATAACAATCCCAAGAGGTGATTTATAATGAACAATTTCCATGGTCAAATAAGTTTGGGGGAATTCCTTCCAATGTCCCTCCTCTTAGAGGTTTCTAAGATCATATACAAGGTTCTGAGAAGTCCTGCAGGAAAGAAACCAGTTGAACAACACAAGCATTTCCAAAAAAGATTTCCCAAGAGGACTCCTCTTGGAGATAACACTTGCTAATTTTCCATGTATTCTTCAGGCCTGCTTTGGGGAAATGCTGGTTACAGGCTAATGACAGGATTTCTAGAGAAGATGATGAAGGAGGTCTGGTGATGCAGGGTCCTTGCTTTAATCCTCCTTTTTAAGGGATCCTTACAGAAAGGTGAGAAACCCCACAGCTTATTAATTACACTTTACATCTGTGTGGTTTTTGTAGTTCCACAGGCCCCTTTCACACCTTTTCTCATTAAAGAAAAATCTTCATATGATTCCTGTGAGCCAAGCAGATCAGGTATTATTATCCCCATATTACAAGTGAATAAATACGTTTATCGAGGGTAAAGAGTTTGCCTATATAGGCCATACATTTCTGCATCTTGTGCCTTCTTCAAATCATGCAAGCTTTTGATGACCTGGCAGCTAAGGTTCTAAAAACACATCAGCCTGGAGCATTTGACTAAATTCACGAATAATGTTTTATCTTTTTTTTTTTTAATGGGAATAGTGGTGATACTGACTGACCCCTGCTAGAAATAACTGCGAGTTATTTTTCCAATAGTGGGAATGAATGGACTTGAACTTGGGCTCCCCTGCTTCTTCTCTCCTGCACCCTGAAGAGCCCAGGTTATGACATAGAACAAGCCATGGCCGGGGTGAGTTTATAACTGGGAAGTTATTTCCATCCATGCAATTTTGTTTGAGCTTTATAAGACACGAACTAAATTGCTCCTAAACTGTGATCTGATTGCATGAGTTAACATATTCCATTGATATGACTATATTTCTTATAGCAAAAAAACCTGTGGCCCTTAAGGGTTGTTATCCTAGTACCTTTGCTCTTCTCTTTTTTTTCTAGGATATTTTTCCCCCTTGCACTTTTCCCAGCTTAACTTCTTGAGGGCCTATTATAATTTCTTCTAGTACCAAGACTTAGGAACTTTCATTCACTAGCATGACTGTCAAAAATATAGTTGGACTGATGGCTAATTTTAAGATTCCATGTTTAAATACATCTGTAATAAATTCTTCTGAATAGTGAGCGTGGCTAAATGACATATTCCTAGATTTAATATACCTTCCCCTGCCCTCTCTCATCCCTCATCCACCATCCACCATTAAATCTTGATGTTTGTGGCAAGTCTGGGATGTGACTATAGTTAGGTGTAAACCTCAAGGATTATTAAATATGTATAACTAATTTATTTCCCCTGAGTTTTAGTTTCTATATATTTCTTTTCAATGTCAAAAAGATTGGCCAAGTTGTACATGGCAACTTCTCCTTTTCTAGATTAAACTAGGCCTTATTTTCTTGGGCTTTTTAACTATTAAAAAATGCAGACTTTTCTAGAAACACTCCATGCCCCACCCTAACCCTGTAATCTGTTTTGTTATAATGGATCCAGAGAAAATAAAAATGCTTGTTTGAAGTCTACACCATTCAAGGGTAAACTGTGTCTCACTTTGAGTCACATTATACGTTCATTGTATCTAGAAAAACAATTTGGATAATAAAAGTGCCAAATGTTAACTCAAGCTATAAACATATAATGGCATATTTACATCACGCATCAAACTTTTCTAGATTTTTTTCTTCAGGCTTCTCATCTTGCACTAAAGTTCTTAACCCATTTATTTCATGATTTATGGGATAGATTAATTATTTTTGATTAATAAAAATTGGAAACTTTAATTGGACCCTATTTGAGGTTTGGTTGCATGAAATGAATCTACTGGTGATCAAAAATGTATTTTTAAAGGGAGTTTAGGCTAATATATCAACAAATGAGGAGCTATAAACATGATTAATATACACATTAGACTTTCCTTATCACATTCTGCTGGCAGTTTTTATCCGGTCACAGCGAAAATTCCATTGAGTTCTTTCTCCTTTTGTATAAAATACAGATTATGTGGAGACAGCAGTCTGAGCAACTGGAGTTTCATCTTGTCTGCCCATTAATTATTAATGCTGTTTCAGTCCTTCTTATCTATCACTGCTGAGAGATGGAGGGCTGTATTTTTATAGTCATTTTCCAGGAAAGAAAGAAAGAAAGAAAGAAAGAAAGAAAGAAAGAAAGAAAGAAAGAAAGAAAGAAAGAGAAAGAAAAAGAATGAAACCAGGCTGGATGGGGCCTCTGCATTTGGCAATAGAGAAAGGATCAAAAGGACTTCCATTTTTATGAAACTGTTAAAAACGAATGTTCTAACTCACCAATTTTCCTGTTGCACTGAAAGGGAGTATGATTTTTGAAGAGTACACCAAAGCTGAGAAAAGCACGTCTATCTTGACATCTTTTTCAGACTATGGTGGTTTCAAAAGTATGGAGTCCAAGCCACTCTGAGTATTGGAGATTATGAGTTGCCCCCAAATTTCAATGATACATCCCCGTGAGTTGAATTTCGTTTTACGCCTCAATTACTTGAATAATGGACTTAATGCTCCTGTAGAAGGACAACACTGTGATTTAGAGCCAGGACTGAAATGTCAGGCACACTAGTGAGGCACCTTGGGCAAGTGACTTAACGTGCTAAGTCTCAACTCCCTCATCTTAACGAGTATACCTTTTTCACAGGGTGGTGAAAGGATTAAATAAAACACAGTATTTCAAAACCTTCAGGTTGTTTTTCAGAGTCCATAGTCTCTCCTGGTTCATCTCCCCCCCAATTTCCCTCAACTCCCTTCTCCTCTCCATCTCCCCATGTCCTCCGTTTTGAAGGGGCGGGGAGTGGAAGGTTGGGGGAGCCAGGTGGTGGGTATTAAGGAGAGCGCACATCGCATGGAGCACTGGGTGTGGTGCAAAAACTATGAATTCTGTTATGCTGAAAAGAAATAAAAAAATAAAATAAGATATTTTTTAAAAAATTAAAAAACAAAACAAAACACAGTGTTTCAAATAGGTTCCCATTATTGGCAGTAAACCCTGAAACTTCATTGCCTTTTTCTGTTTTCTTTACTAAAATCAGTGGAGTGAATCACCCTAATTTTCAACAGGAAATAAAACAAAAACAGAAAAAGTTGATTCAAAGACTATTTCAACCACTTAAAGTGGGGACTGGGAAGGAATGAGGTGGAAAAGATGTAAGTAAAGTGCTGAGAGTAGGATTTCTAACAAATGACAGGAAAGCAGGGGATCTGACTTACTAAGTAGAAGAGGTTTCGGGATACCAAGACAGTCCTCTTTTCTCCAATTAAATTGATGACCCTAACTAGATCACATGACATTCCCTTACATGTTCAATGTCTCCTTTATTAAATGTATTGAAGAAATACTCCCTATTAGTGAATGTGTGGAAAATCTCAGAACACATGGGAATAGGCACATATCACACATACTCCTATATATAGGATAACAGCATTCCCCCAACATCAAGTTCAGTGGAGAACACTCATTGTCCCCCAGGATCCACTATTCTTTTCATCCTGTCAGATAAAGAACACTCACACACACACACAAACACACACCCAGTTCTAGTGGGGCTAGTAGCCCCTCAAACAGAGAACTCTTTTCCAGGTCCCCCTTACAGCCAGGTGTGGCCAGGCGACTAAGTTATTGCCATTTAAAGGAGAGCACAATTGGCATCTGTAACTTCTGAGTCATGTCCTTAGGAAAAAAAAGTTGCTTGTCCTTCTTGTCTCCTTCCCTCTTCTCACAGTCTGGGTTTGGGGTAATGACCTCCTTCAACCATGTGGCCAGGGTAAAATCCTAGGAATTTGCAAATTAACAAAGTAGAAGGGACCTGAATCACTGGAAGACCTTGAGGACAAGAGGCACCTACCTGTCTACTCCATGGACTGGAATGTAGAAAAGAAATCAACTTCTACAGTGTTTGATTTCATCCCACTTCGAGTCTTATTTTTTTGCTATAACTTACCTTAACCCTAACTAAACAGTGGGTCATATCCTTCCTAGGCAGTAGGGTTCCTTCTGCAGATGATTAATGTGTATTTGTAACTTGAAAGAGTTGACCTGCTTCACGATGCAAATGGCTCTGGTCAATCATTGTGATTTAAAGCAGAACATAGGTAATAGTTCAAAAATAAAATCATTTAAAAAAACTTCTTGGTATGCACTGAAAATTTTGTGGCCATTTATTTATTCTTTATCTTTTCTGATTAAAGGAACCAAGAGATGAAGGAAGCAAAACCGAGAACCATACAAACAGATTGCTTGCCGATCCTGTCCTGCCTTTTGTGACAAGAATGCCTTTTAAAGACTCTGGGACAGAAAGCAATACTGTCAAGTCTAACATACCCAGCAGCTGTTCGATACAAAGAAAGTACTGAAGGGTCCCTAACTCATTTTTCTGCACATACCACTACTTCCTAGATGACTCTGTGATTATTATTTTTATAATAAAAAATGTTATTTTTTATTGGCTGGTGTTTTGCCAGCCAACAGAAACACAATATTAGTCTATATACTAGTACTCATAAAACTTTAAGCTAGAGTAAGAATTGAATGTCTTTGAGCAGTCATACAACCTAGTATGTGACTTATGAGAAAAATAACCATGATATTTGGAATAATAAAAGTATCCTTTAGCCTCAAATGCATGGGCCTAATTCACTGCCTATATTTCAAAAGTTTAACGTAATTTTTGTAGTCAGGTAATGGATTCGTTTAGGAAAATGTAGTGGTTCACCTTGATTCTCTTTATAATGTGCAGCTGGGGACACTTGCCAGCCAGGGGGGTCAGTGAAACTCACTGGCCCACATTTGGCTCTAACAGAAAAATAGAATCCAAGTAACTGAGCTAATCAAACTGGCTATGTTAGGAAAAAACAAAACAAAACACGTGTAGTACCCTCAGTGTTTTCCTTGGTTTGCTGTTACCATAATTACAGCACTTCCTAAGATGTTAAGAAAAGGAATATCCCATGGACCTAGATCATTGGGTGGGCTTTAATGGTTAACTGCCAGTTCATATCTTCATGAAAAATATTCTCAAATTATGGCATACTCTTTCTATGGGACACGGCTGAGCAAATAGTGGCCACCTAAATGTTTCATGGTGTATCCAAGGCCTAAGAAGCACTCAGGGGCAAAATTGATATCTTAACGTTTTAACTACCAAGTGATCTTCCTGCTCTGATGAAACATACACTTTTAGCAACACTTCACAACTGATGTTTTGGGAAGACACTAAAAATCTTGTGCAAGAACCAATCGAGATGTTGCCAAATTCCTGAGTTTTTCTTTGTAGTGGTTTTTCTTTGTAACATCTGAATTGGTTTCACCGGTGAAGCTATAGTCAACCTCGAAAATGTGGTAGTGAGAGATCTGGCTCTGTGACAGAAAGAACCAAATCAGGAAACGAGGGAAAATAACAACCTAGGGAATAATGGCCAAGAGAGGAACATTAATACTAAATAATGAAGAAGAATGTAAACAGATAAGAGACTCAGAGAGCCCTAGATCTTTAAAAGGCTGAAAGAGGGATGGCAAAGATAAAAAATGATAAGACCTGTCAAAAAGAACAAAGTCAATGTGTGTACATTATTCAGTTTAAGGAATTAGAGTCATAAGGTCAAGTGTGGGTAACATTAAATATGAATAATGAGGAATAAAATAAGTAAAAAGCAAACTAGTTTCATAAATCAATTCCAGAGCAACGGGCCTGGGGGAGGAAAATGGAGAATGGAGGATAACCCACTGTAGCCTGTTGAAATGTCAAGATCTATTACCAATTACTAAATATCAATGCGTCCATACGAAATCCCAGTGTTTGGGGTCATAAAACTGTGCATTCCACTGACCAGTGGGAACTAGAGAATTTGCACTTTGAAGTGTACTTAAGCAAAACATAATGAAACAAAACAAAAAACACTGGCATTTGTAGCAGGAGGGAAATGGGTGTTAGAGGGCAGGTGGAGACCAGAAATACGGGAGCCTTGTCATAGTGCATCGTCTGAGGGTGGTCTGTGAGCCAGCCTTGGAAGGGACCCCATTTTTGCCTCTTTGGCTGTGTAGACAATGCTGGGGAAGAAGCTGCTGTAAAGGACAAGCAAAAGGGAAAGGTCTGGAATGAAGATTTGGGCAAGAGTCCATATGCCAAGAGCTCTGCGCCAGAGCTCTTGCTCTCCATGCTCTCCCACTGGGAGCTGTACAGGCAGGAGAAACAGGGATGGGCCCCTTGAGGAAGGAGGGGGACACTGGAGTTGGCCACTAACAACAGATTAAAACCCAATGTAAACAGTGTGCTGGACACATGTGGGTTGCAGAGATGAATAAGCATATATCCAGACAAGGACTTCAAACGGGAGGAGGCTGAACAGTGATGAAAATGATTCAGTGCCTTCAGAAATGACTCATGAGATGCACAGAACGTGAAGAAAATAAAGAGGAAGTGTCTACATTTATCAAAGCGCTTGACAAAGGATAGGGGGATGCATAATTAGGGAGAACAAATCACGGGGACAGGGTAAGGGAAAGGAGAGAGGCTGTGGGCTGTGTAAGAAGAAAGCCAATGATGTAAGCAGCCCAACGGATCAATTCACTCTCACTGAATTGTAGTGACCACAAACTCATTTTCCAGCTCTGGTTTTTATTCAATCCCAGAGAATGTTGACTCTGGCTAGTACTGGGCTCTACCTGCTTTGCAGTCATTTCCATTCACAGGCTCTTTCTGCCTTTCAGGTGAGCTGAGACCCAGCAGGTACGTGCAGAGCTGGTCGACCAGGTGTCTATAGTGCCTATGCTGCCTCTACTGGGGCAGTGTTCTTACACCACCCATGGCCACATGCTTTGATGATCACCCCTACCTTGAATTATTCTTTGATGATATTCTGAACTCATCTGAGGTAAACTTTTTAAAATAATATAATTAATACTTACTTTTTTGGATCAACATTTCCAATTTTGATCTCCCTCTCTCTTTTTCTTTCCCTCAGTCCTGCACAATCTTTCTAAACTACTTCTAGTGTCTATCATGTTGTCCATGTGTGGCATGACTACAGAGAACAGAGCTCCCTTCCACCTTATATTGAACGTAGAGCATGAGTGAGGAGAAAAAAGCCAAAACAAACCTTTGTTGTGTTAAGTCACTGAGGTTTTGGGGTGGATTTGTTACTGTAGTGAGTAACCTAGCTTGTGCTAATATTATATAATGTTTACTGTAAATCTGGACCTATGGCCCTCAGGTTTTATTCATCAAGAAATACCCATAGGATTAACATTATACATCCTTCTTTATCCCTTTTACTGGTTTTCTGACTTTGAGTCTTGTTGAGTCAGTTGTCCCAAGCTGTGTTTTATAAATGAGAAATTCAGATTGTTTATCATTCTTTCAGCTACTGAGTATATATACTTATTTAAAGAGTGGTCACTTTGGGGGCACCTGGGTGGCTCAGTCAGTTAAGGGTCCAACTCTTGATTTTGGCTCAGGTCATGATCTCAGGGTTGTGAGATCCCGTCAGGCTCCATGCTCAGTGGAGAGTCTGCTTGGGATTCCTTCTCTCCCTCCCCCTCTGTTCCTCCACCCGTTTCTCTCTCTCAAATAAATAAATAAACCTTTAAAATAATAACAAAAAAAACCCCAAGTGGTTGTTTTTCTATGTAAAACAAAACTCTTGGCTACAAATTGTTGACTATAATTCTATACTGTAGTCATATATATTTAAGCATATATAATTTTTACAAAACTTCCAGAGATTCATCCGTGCAGGAATGAATGCAGAGTTCAATTTGACTGATGCTAGGCCTGGAGAAACACACAGAAAGAAAGGGATGGCCAAGTTCAGGGAGCCCTGCTTGTTGAGGGCTGGGACACCAGCAGGGAGCATAGATTTCAGTGGCTCCTTCTCCAAAAGTTGGAGGGTTACCCCTTCATTTGGTCACAACTAGTCTCAGGTAAACACATTTCCTCCCATAGGTTTTGGACTAGTGTTTATTTTGAGACAGTGTCTTATGGCATTTGAAAAAGGAAGTGTGATTTAAATCTCTACCATGCCAGTCTACCAGAGCTAGAACAAAATATTTCAGAAGGTGAAACCCTGTGGTTTGACACTGGGATATGAAGTACAGAGAAATATTAGTGGCATCAATGATTTTACATTTTTGGATTATGACTTTTCCTATAGATCCTAACATCCTGTCAGTTTGATCCTCTTACCTGGGTCATTAGGTTAGGGTTATGTACTTCAACAATGCCTAGCACATGAA
>PISX010016570.1:0-45836 GCA_004024625.1 Mellivora capensis
TTTTTTTTTTTTTTTAAAGATTTTATTTATTTATTTGAGAGAGAGGCAGTGGGAGAGCATGAGCGAGGAGAAGGTCAGAGGGAGAAGCAGACTCCCCTTGGAGCTGGGAGCCTGATGCGGGACTCGATCCCGGGTCTCCGGGATCATGACCTGAGCCGAAGGCAGTCGTCCAACCAACTGAGCCACCCAGGCGTCCCTCTCAATATGTTTAAATAAAATAAATATATTAGGCATCTCTATTTGTGGATTGTTGAGTTACTCTATTTCTAGACAGTGTAAAGAATAGGTAGAATCAGTGAAGATGTTATGATTTTGTGAGATGCCACTGCTGTTCCTTATGACCTAAAACATTGTAATACTGTAAGGCAACTGTTGTACATCATAAGTGAAAATCTGCTTAGATGGAGATCTTTTCCCAGGCAATATCTTTTGCTCTTTCTTCAGCTCTGTTACATTTAAGCTGATTATTTTTTTCTAGTTTATCATTTTGTAAAAACAACCAATATGTTGCAAGAACACAGAAAGCAAATAGAAGATGTAGTTAATGGGGCGCCTGGGTGGCTCAGTGGTTAAAGCCTCTGCCTTTGGCTCAGGTCATGATTCCAGGCTCCTCCTCTGCTCAGCGGGGAGCCTGCTTCCTCTCTCTCTGCCTGCCTCTCTGCCTACTTGTGATCTCTGTCTGTCAAATAAATAAAAATAAAATCTTAAAAAAAAAAAAAGATGTAGTTAACTATTACAACTATTATACAAACTGGAAACACCTTAACTATTTATTCTCATTGGCTTGTTTGTTTGGGTGTTTTTGTTTGTTTGTTTTATTTTTAAGTAGGCTCCACACTGGGCCTGAGATCAAGACGTGAGGTGAAATCAAGAGTTAGAGGCTTTCTGCCTTTGGCTCAGTTCGTGATCCCAGGGTCCTGGGATGGAGCCCCGCCCCGCATCGGGCTCTCTGCTCAGCGGGGAGCCTGCTTCCTCCTCTCTCTCTGCCTGCTGCTCTGCCTACTTGTGATTTCTGTCTGTCAAATAAATAAATAAAATCTTTAAAAAAAAAGAAAAAAAAAAAGAGTTAGAGGCTTAACTAACCAAGCCACCCAGTTGCCCCTTATTGGTTCATTTCTTATAGGATTTTTTTTTTTAAAGATTTTATTTATTTATTTGACAGAGATCACAAGCAGACAGAGAGGCAGGCAGAGAGAGAGGAGGAAGCAGGCTTCCGCCCGATGTGCGGCTTGATCCCAGGACCCTGGGATCATGACCTGAGCCGAAGGCAGAGGCTTTAAGCCACTGAGCCACCCAGGCGCCCCTGCTTCATTTCTTATAGGATTTTAAAATTGATTTTATCTAATTCAACAAGAGAGAGTTCTTGGATTAATTCACATTTTTAGTCTAAAAAGGTTGCCATTATGACTTCATTTGAATTAAGTTTTTATCTGCTAGAATTTTATTAAATACAGTTAGAGTAATTAGTGACAATAGCTGTAGAAAAGTTGTCTGGTAATGAAGGAAAACAAAAGTAAACAACTTGAGGAGTAGCAATGGAGAATTTCTAGGAGTTTCACAGTTAATCTGAGAAAGAATTCTTTCCCCTGGTGGATCTTCCATAATGCTTATTGACTCACATTAACTCTTCGTTGCTTTAGCCTTTAAAATAAAGACTAGAGAAGGAACCAGTAATTTTCCTTAGCTGAAGGATTAGTAGTGTAGTGTCCAAAAGCAGTCATTTGTCTTTGGTGCTACTAGCATGGTGTCACTGCAGCACTCTGGCATCTTGCCAACCAGGGAAATTGGGAACAAAATAGGAAAGGAATCTGGCATTATATTCTGGCATGTTTTTCTTTTAGTCGTATTTTAAGGACTCTGGACTATGTGTTAGTACAGATAAGTAGAAAAATTTATTATTGTGCTGTTAGAATAAAGACAAATATTTTTCATAACATTTAATTTTCTAATGAATCTAACATTGAAAATATACCTCTCAATTTTTAGCCAAATGAATAAATGCTTTTAGTAATTTGAAAATGTTAAATATTTGAGAACTGGTAATAATTAAGTTAGCATGTTAAAAAATAAGCAGGATAAAATACTGAACCTCATTTGTTTTCTAAGCTGATAAATGCCATTTTTTACCTTCTGAAGTTAATACTGGTTGTTACTAGTTTAAGGTGTTTATTTAGTAGAATGTTACAAACAGTGAACAAAAAGGTATCCACAAATAATTGTATATTTTTGTGAAGTTCCTATGACTGTAAATTATTTTGTGTATCTGTAAAGTTTCTATGTATTTTGATTCTCTTTTGTTCCAGTGTAATTAATTAATTTATACTGTCCACCTGGAACTTATGTTTCACTTTTGAGAGTTGAGGATCAAACTAAGAAAATCATTTCTTTGAAATCATGATGTACTGAGTGGCATTGAAATCCATGCTTATTTGAAAACATAACATTTTAAATTCTAGATGTTAGACTTAACTATGAACCAAGTTAAAGGATAGAAAGATATGTCTTGGGCCACCTGGGTGGCTCAGTGGGTTAAGCCTTTGCCTTTGGCTTGGGTCATGATCTAAGGGTCCTGGAATTGAGCCCCACATCGGGCTCTCTGCTCAGCGGGGAGCCTGCTTCCCCGCCCCCTCTGCCTGCCTCTCTGCCTACTTGTGATCTCTCTCTCTCTGTCAAATAAATAAATAAAATCTTAAAAAAAAAAAAAAAAAGAAAGATATGTCATAGGGGCACCTGGATGATGCAGTAGGTTGAGTGTCTGACTCTTGATTTCAGCTCAGGTTATGATCTCAGTCTTGTGAAATGGAGCTCCACATCCACTGAGTGCAGAGCCTGTTTGGGATTCTCTCTCTCGGGGTCCTTCTCCCCCACCCATTTGTACACACTCTCACTCTCCCAAATAAAGAAATATACCTTTTTTTTTTTAAGTTTTATCTTAGCAGCATACCAACTTGCATTATAGTATATTAACTCTAAATTATTTTAATAAATAATCAAATGCCAACTTGAAGTACATCTCCCCTTGTTCTGTATGTATTAATTATGAAATAGTTTAGCATTTTCTTAGGTTTTTTTTTTTTTAGTAATCTCTATACCCAACATGGGGCTCAAACTCACCACTGCAAGATCAAGAGTTGCTTTTCTTGCTGTTCTGCTGTTCTGACTGAGCCTCTCTAAGCTAGGAGCCCCTAGGTTAGCATTTTTTAAAAATAGGAATGTAAACAAATAAGTTGAAAATTTCCTATTGAAATTCATGTAATAAAATAGGCTGAGAATAGAGGCACCTAGGTGGCTCATTCAATTAAGCGTCTGCCTTTGACTCAGGTCATGATCCCAGGGTCCTGGGACGGAGCCCCAAGTTGGGCCCCTGTTCATCAGGGAGACTGCTTCTCCCTCTTCTCCCTGTTGATGCTTGCTCTCGATCTCTCTCTCTCTCTCTCAAATAAATAAAACCTTTAAAAAAATAGGCTGAAAATATTTATGCTTTTAAAAATTATGTAGGTATTTTGGGCACATATTGCATGGAGCACTGGGTGTGGTGCAAAAACAATGAATACTGTTACGCTGAAAAGAAAAATAAATTTTAAAAAAAGTCAGAAAAAAATTATGTAGGTATTTTATATACATGTATAAATTGTTACTCATGAAATAATGTATTATAAATCTGTTTCTTCTGTCAATAGCAATTTCGTCATGAAAACCTGGTCAATCTGATTGAAGTTTTTAGGCAGAAAAAGAAAATTCATTTGGTGTTTGAATTTATTGACCACACGGTATTGGATGAGCTACAACATTATTGTCACGGACTAGAGAGTAAACGACTTAGAAAATACCTCTTCCAGATAGTTCGAGCAATTGAATATCTTCACAATAATAACGTAAGTGCTCAGAGTAAGCAAAACTATAGGATGTATATGAATCGTAAATGCTCTTTAATGAAGGTTTTAAAAGTATTTTTTCTGTACAATAGTAATTCTTATCCTGAAACTGGGGCCATTACCTATACTTTAGTTGCAAAATTGCAAAACGTGTTAAGTACACAGTAATAAAGTTGTAACTCTAACAATAGGACAGACCAGGATAGGGTGCTAAAGGAAGTATCAGTAATTTGGTAAGGAGGAAGCAGCCGTCAAGTGGGACCTTTTATTGGGGAAAGTACATCAAAATGTTGCCAGGCAGGCTCAAATGAAGGAAGGTTTGCAGGTAGGAAATAGAGACTAGGATGGGGAATGGCAAATAAATGTAGATGCCTTTAAGGAAAGAAAGCAGAAATAAAGTTGCTAAGAGGTACATAGTCTTGCTTAACATGAAACAATCACGACCAAAAAGATCAACTGTTCTGAATTTTAGTCAGCTGCCTAGTAAGTGTTTAATTCAGCAGGTTTTTATGGAGGTATTTTGTTCCCAACTTCAACTCTACTCTCTGGAAATTTAGATATATATTCAAGAAATAACAGGAAGAACCTAAAAAAATTTATTAGTAAATGATATAGACAAAACATCTTATATCCTAAGCTTTTTTGGCTATCTTAATTTCTTTTTTTTTTTTTAAGATTTTATTTATTTATTTTCTTTTTTTTTTTTAAAGATTTTATTTATTCAAAAAAAGAGATTTTATTTATTTATTTGACAAACAGTGGTCACAAGTAGGCAGAGAGGCAGGCAGAGAGAGAGGAAGGGAAGCAGGCTCCCTGCTGAGCAGAGAGCCCAATGCAGGGGCTCTATCCTGGGATCCTGAGATCATGACCAGAGGCCTTAACCCACTGAGCCACCCAGGCGCCCCTGGCTATCTTAATTTCTAATTTTTTGTCTTGCTAATAGTGCATCTCATTTTGTAGCTTTTTTTTTTTTTTTAAGATTTTATTTATTTTTTACAGAGAGAGAGAGAGACAGCAAGAGAGGGAACACAAGCAGGGGGTGTGGGAGAGGGAGAAGCAGGCTTCCCAAAGAGCAGGGAGCCCTGTGGGAGCTCAACTAAGCCACCCAGGCACTCCTCATTTTTTAGTTTTGAAATGTGGTTATAATCACAACTGGAATTGATATTGTCATTTCCTTGCCAGCTGGATCCATAGAGAGGCATTAAAATGTAATAGTAAGAGCACAGTCTGTGGAATCAGACTATCCTAGATTTTCACCCACCATTTTTTCTCTGGGTAACCACATACCTATGCAGTTCACAGCTCACTGCAGTAGAGTGCAGTGACAGGTGATAGCGCCATTATGCTCTGGTCCCAGGAAAGTTACCTAACCTCCCTGAGCCTCACTGTCCTCATGGGTAAAATGATGCAGTAACTCACAGTTTTTTTGTAACAGTCAAATAAGATAGTAGGTATAAAGTGTTTAGCATTGTGTCAAGCATATTTTAAGTACTTAATAAGTAGTGCTGGGAGGGAGTCAGGAATAGTTGTGTTATCTGTATCCCTATTCTGCTTTACCTGTTTGAAAGTGTTTCTTGAATTAAGGGAGACACCAGTATGGGCTATAATCGGAATAGAGGACTTCAAAGAGGAAGTAAAACTGAAGTAAGTAGAATTTAGAATTGTAGCTAAAATTTCACTGGAATAGAAGAGGAAATAGATTCAGATGGGGTACCGCTGTGAAAATAGAGGCAGGCCTAAGCAGGGGACTTCAGAGGGTGGTGATGAGTGAGCTCTACAGAGATGAGGTAAAGAGTGGTAAGATTGCATGGGTTCCCTGAGGAGAGGTTTCCTGAATCTTGAAATTTGTCCTGAAGAGTTTGGACTTTTTCCTGAGGATACTGGGAGACCACAGAAGGGTTTTGAACCTGGCTATAACAGGATTAAAACAAAACCTAAGCTAGGGTACCTGGGTGGCTCAGTTGATAAAACGACTGCCTTCAGCTCAGATCATCTTCCTGGAGTCCTGGGATGGAATCCTGCATTGGGCTCCCAACTCCATGGGGAATCTGATTCTCCCTCTGACCTTCTCCCATCCCATGCTCTCTCTCACTTTCTCTCTCTCAAGTAAGTAAATAAAAAAATCTTTAAAACAAACAAACAAAAAACCCTAAGCTTATTTTGGCAAGTGTAGAGGAAAAGTATGGGTAGAAGCAGAACAGGTGAGAGACTATTATGACAGTCCAGATATGAAGTGGTAAGGATTTGAAATAGGAAGAGGAAGGATGGCAAAGGCAGTGGATGGAAAGACTCAAAGGGGAAATGATAGGGTGTGGGGTCTAAGTAGATATGAGAGGGATGTGAACAAAGTGAGAAATCAAAGATAATTACAAAATTTTTAATTGAGTACAGGAGAATTATGGTGCCATTGGCAGCAACCAGTTTTACAAGGGAGAATTGCTTTTAGAAACATTGATATATTTTAAGGGACAGTGAAGGGCTCCTGGGTGGCTCAGTGGGTTAAGCTGCTGCCTTCAGCTCAGGTCATGATCTCAGGGTCGTGGGATCGATCCCCATATCGGGCTCTCTGCTCAGCAGGGAGCCTGCTTCCCTCTCTCTCTCTGCCTGCCTCTCTGTCTACTGTGATCTCTCCCTGTCAAATAAATAAATAAAATCTTAAAAAAAAAAAAAAGGACAGTGAAAATTTCTAACTCAGAATAGTGGTTGACCTATTATTTAACATGGGCTTTCTAGGAAGTTGTCAGAACTAGATATCCTGATTTGGGAATCTTCCTCTTAGATATTACGGTTGAAGAAGTAAGGATGGATTATTCTCCAAGGAACAAAAAGGAAAGTAAAATGTAGTCCTCAGCACCAAATATGGAAGAATATCCATGGAATTGTGGGGGCAGCAGAGAAAAAGCCCTAGACAGAAACACCTAAATTCTTTTATTCTCTTGGTCTCACCAAGGACCTAAAGGAAAATTATCCCTGTCACTTACCTCACAGAATATTGTAAAGTTAGTTACTCCGGGGAATTAAGGCGGCCATGAACGAAGTGGCTCATTAGAATATTGTTAAGCCTATTATCTGGATATCTGGGTTCTGGCCTTGATGATTTAAGGTTATCTTCCTGTTGACAAAAATCAAGAAAGGAAAACTTTATTTCCCTAATATCTGCAAATTTCAGATGAATATTTTTATGTAACTGAAATGTCTGAGATAGTGTCTACCATGATACACCATGTTACTGTTCATAAGAATTTAGGAAGTCAGATACAGTTCAGTACTTGAAAAAGCTTTTTATCTCCAGAAATATTTATTTATCTTCTTTTATTTAATAATGAAAATATGTTTTCTTTCTTACATTGGCTTTTAGGCAGCTCAAATAAAAATTTACTATTCAGTTTCAGTAACTAGTTAATTATAGGAATTTGGTTTATCTTTTCACTCTGGTTGTTTTTTAAAAATTTAAAATTTTGATCCGGTTAGTAGTATAAGCCTCTTAGACCTCAAACAAATGTAACATTGTGTGTCAACTATACTTCAGTAAAAAAATTTAAAAATACACTATAAAATATCCAAATTATGCAGCAGAAGATTATGTGCTGTTTGTTTTGACGTGCACTACTGGTCTCCCACTATCAAACACACGAGTGAAAGTCGACTATGTTTGGCTTTCACAAGTGGGATGTCATATAATTTCAGCTCATTATTTTAGAGCAAATGCGTCTGACAAATTAAAACTGTGTAAACAGGGCACCTGGCTGGCTCAGTTGGTTAAGCATCTGCCTTTGGCTCAGGTCATGATCCCAGGGTCCTGGGATTGAACCCCACATTGGGCTTCCTGCTTGGCAGGGAGCCTACGTCTTCCTCTCTCTCTGCAACTCCCCCTGCTTGTATTCTCTTGCTCTCTTTCTCTGCCAAATAAATAAATAAAATCTTAAAAAAAATAAAACTGTATAAACAATAAATTTTACCATGCTTTATTTCATGTAATTGCTAAAAACCCAAAGTTTTGGAATTCATGTGATAATTCAGACTTCTTATTGTTTACTTACAGAGAAAATACCATACGATACACAAAGTTGTAAACTTCATACAAATCGAAATAATTCTTCAAAAATAGTCCAAGTCTGTAAGCTTGTGAAGCAATATTAAGTGCTATGTAAAGAGCTCATTAATTCAAAATGAATAATGTTTTGTGAATCCTGAAAAAAATATAAGCCTCTTTGAAACCATTTTGGAAGCAAAGCGTAAATGCAAGTATTTGGCTAGTTAAGGGGAAGAAATGGTTATTCATTCCCTCATTTACTTATCCAATAAATAAATATTCATTGAACATCTTCTGGTAGCAGTCATTGATTGTAGTAGGAGCTGAGGATGCAGCCTTGAGTAAAAGACTTTGTTCCTTTCATTATGGGACTTCTTAAATTTTATTAAATTTTCAGTAACCTTTATGAATTATTAGTTATTCTGACTGATACCTAAGCACTGTTGATATTTCTTAGCCCCATCCCACCTCCTACTCCACAAAGCCCTTCTTCCCTAAGTTGAGACCACTTTTTCATAGGGTTTTATTTTTGTTTTTTAAAAGATTTTATTTGAGAGAAAGAGAACGAGCAGTGGGGTGGGGCAGAGGGAGGAAGCAGACTCCCTGCTGAGCCAGAAGCCTGATGAGGACCCTGGTCTTAGGACTTGGAAATCATGACCTGAGACGAAGGCAGACCCTTAACCAACTGAGCCACCCAGGTGCTCCTTGCATAGTTTTTTTTTTGTTAAACTCTGCTTTGAATTTTAAACTCATAGTCTTCCAAATAAGGAATTGTTATTATTTGGATAATGTTCTTGTTAACATTTTACTATTATTTAATATGTTTTTGGGGTGACTGGATGGCTCAGTCAGTTAAATGGCCCACTCTTGGTTTCTGCTCAGGTCATGATCTCAGGGTCAGGAGTTTGAGCCCCACATCGGTCCCTGCACTCAGCACAGAGTCTGCCTGAGATTCCCTCTCTCTTTCACTCTGCTCCTCCTCTGTCCCCGCAACTCACTCACGTGCACATGTGCACTCTCAAATAAATCTTAAAAAAAGATTTTACTATATTAATATTTGCTATATGTGCTTCATCTATTTTGTTTTGAGGTATTTTAAATTATAGGTACCCTGAGATTTTATCCCTATATAGGTCACTGTGTATCTCCTTATAAAAGCATATTTTCCATTGGACAGCTCCATGCTGAAGATTGAAACTGGACCATTGTCTTATACCATACACAAAAATAAACTCAAAATGGATGAAAGACCTAAATGTGAGACAGGAATCCATCAAAATCCTAGAGGAGAACTTGGGCAGCAACCTCTTTGATCTAGGCTGTAGCAACTTCTTACTAGACACTTCTCCAAAGGCAAAGGAAACGGAAGGCAAACATGAGCTATTGGGACTTTGAGATAAAAAGCTTTTGCAAAGCAAAGGAAACAGTTGACAAAACCAAAAGACAACCTACAGAATAGGAGAAATATTTGCAAATGCCTTATCAGATAAAGTGCCAGTATCTGAAATCTGTAAAGAACGTATCAAACTCAACACCCAAAGAACAAATCATTCAAGCAAGCAATGGGTAGATGACATGAACAGACATTTCTCCAAAGAAGACATACAAAAGGCCAACGGACACATGAAAATAAGTGCAACATCACTCGGCATCAGGGAAATACAAATCAAAACCACAGTGAGATACCACCTCATACTAGTCAGAATGGTGTGAGGTGGTATCAAAATTAACAAATTAATCAAAATTAACGAGTCAGGAAACAACAGATGTTGGCGAGGATGCAGAGAAAGGGAAACCCTCTTACACTGTTGGTGGAAATGCAAGCTGGTACAGCCACTCTGGAAAACATTATGGAGGTTCCTCAAGAAGTTAATACACTACGACCCAGCAATCACACTACTAGGTATTTACTCCAAAGATACAAATGTAGTGGTCTGAAGAGGCACCTACACCCCAATGTTTAGAGCAGCAATATCCACAATAGCCAAACTATGGAAAGAGCCCCATTGTCTTTCGACAGATAAATGAATAAAGATGTGGTATATGTATACAATGGAGTATTATCCATCAAAAAATTGAAATCTTGCCATTTGCAAAGATGTGGATGAAACTAGAGGGTATTATGCTAAGCAAAATAAGTCAATCAGAGAAAGACTTTTATCATATGATTTCACTCATATGTGGAATTTAAGAAACAGAATAGAGGAGCATAGGGAAAGGGAGGGGAAAAAAAGATGAAATCAGAATGGAGAAGAGGGAGACAAGCCATAAGAGAGACTTTTTTTAAAAAAAGATTTTATTTATTTATTTGACAGACAGAGATCACAAGTAGGCAGAGAGGCAGGCAGAGAGAGAAGAGAGAGGAGGAAGCAGGCTCTCTGCTAAGCAGAGATCCTGATTTGGGGCTCAATCCCAGGACCCTGGGATCATGACCTGAACTGAAGGCAGAGGCTTTAACCACTGGGCCACCCAGGCGCCCAGCCATAAGAGACTCTTAACCATAGGAAACAAACTGAGGGTTGCTGGAGGGGAAAGGGGTGAGAAGATGGGAAACTGGGTGATGGGCATTAAGGAAGGCACCTGATGTAATGAACACTGGGTGTTATATGTAACTGATGAATCACTAAACTCTACCTCTGAAACTAGTAACACACTATATGTTAATTAATTGAATTTAAATTTAAGAAAACCAGAAGCATTCTCCTATATAACTTCAGAATCATTACATCTGCACAATAAGTAATTCCTTAATGTCATGTAAAACCAAACTTATATTAAAATGTACCCAGTTGTTCCTAAAATGTCTTACAAATGATTTATTGAGATCAGGATCCAATCCAATCCAATCCAATCCAAGGACTGAATATTCCATTTGTTTTTTACAGCATAAAGGGAATTCCCAGTTTTTTTGGTCTGCCTCAAACATCCTTATTCAGCCTCTTTCTAGAAGCTACTTGCTTGTTTTTTTCATATACATGTTAGCGTTTAATTGTATAACTTTCTGGGACGCCTGGGTGGCTTAGTTGGTTAAGCAGCTGCCTTCGGCTCAGGTCATGATCCCAGGGTCCTGGGATCAAGCCCCGCATCGGGCCCTCTGCTCAGCAGGGAGCCTGCTTCCCTCTCTCTTTCTGCCTACTTGTGATCTCTCTCTGACAAATAAATAAATAAATAAAATCTTTTTTAAAAATACTTTTAATTTTTAAAACTTTATTGAATCCCAGTAAACATACGGTGTAATATTATTTTCAAGTGATAAATCAGATTTCAACATGGAGTTTTATGTAGTTCTGGAGCATTTACTACAAAGTAAAGGGGAAATAAACTCTTTGTTTGAATCCTCATTCTGATAGTTCACACTATATACAAAAATTAATTCAAAATGGGATGAAAGACCTAAATATAAGTGCTGGAACTATAAAACTCTTAGAAGAAAATCTGTGTGACAATTTATTAGGTAATTTTTTTAAAGATTTTATTTATTTATTTGACAGAGCAAGATATCACAAGCAGGCAGAAAGGCAGGCAGAGAGAGAGAGGAAAGCAGGCTCCCTGTCAAGCCCAGAGCCTGACTCGAGGCTCAATCCCAGGATCCTGAGATCATGACCTGAGCCGAAGGCAGAGGCCTAACCCACTGAGCCACCCAGGCATCCCTAAGCAATGTTTTTTTTTTTTAATGGATTTTATTGTTAAGTAATCTCTATGCCCATTGTGGGGATTGAACGTACAGTAGAGCTGCACACTTCTCTGACTGAGTCAGTTAAGTATCCCTAGGCAATAGTTCTTTAGATATAACATCAAAAGCAAAAGTAATAAAAAAGTAGACAAATTGGACTTCATCAAAATTAAAAACTTTTGTACATCAAAGGACACTATCAAGAAAGTTAAAAATTCACAGAATGTGAGAAAATATTTGTAAATCATATATCTGATAACTATCCAGGATATGTAAAATACAACTCAAAAATAAAAAGATGACCCAATTTAAATATGGGCAAAAGATTTGAATAGACATTTCTCCAAACAAGATATATAAATGGTTGATAGCACATGAAATGATGCTCAATATCATTAGTCATTATGAAAATACAAATCAAAATTACAATGAGAAATCACTTCAGACCAGGCTGGCTGTAATTTAAAAAGCAGACAATGACGAATATTGGCGAGGAAGTAGAGAAATTGGAACATTCATACACTGCTGGTGGTAATGTAAAATGGTGCAGATGGTATGGAAAACAGTTTGGCAGTTCCTCAAAAAGTTAAATATAGAATTACCATATGACCAAGCAATTCTAGTCCTAGGTATCTACACAAGAGAATTGAAAACGTGTTCACATGAAAACTTGCGCAAGAATATTCATAGGAGCATTATTAATAATAGCCAAAAAGTGGAAACAACTCAAATGTGTATCAGTCTGATAATGGATAAACAAATGAGGTATATACATAAAATGAAATGTATTTAGTCATAAAAAAGAATGAAGTACTAATACATGCTACACCATGAATAAACCTTGAAAACATCATATTAAATGAAGAATAAATAAATAAATAAAATACCACACAGTATAAATTCTATTAAAATGAAAACTTTGGGGCTGGCAAGTTCATATTTGTATATCTTCTTTGATGAAATGCCTATTCGAGTCCTTTGCTCATTTTTAAACTGTTACTTGTCTTTTTATTGTTGAATTGTATTTTATATATTTTGAGTATTAGATGCTTATCAAATACAGAATTTGCAAGTATTTTCTCCTGTAGGTTGCCTTTTTTGTATTCTTTTTTAAAAAAATATTTTATTTATTTATTTGACAGACGGAGATCACAGAGAAGCAGGCAGAGAGAGAGGAGGAAGCAGGCTCCCTGTCGAGCAGAGGGCCCGATGCGGGGCTCGATCCCAGGACCCTGGGATCATGACCTGAGCCGAAGGCAGAGGCCTTAACCCACTGAGCCACCCTGGCGCCCCACCTTTTTTGTATTCTTGATTGTGTTATTTTGTATTTAGTTCTTTTTATTTTTATTTATTTATTTTAAAATATTTTGTCAGAGAGAGACAGAACATGCACAAGCAAGGGGAGCAGTAAGCAAAGCAGGCAGAGAGAGAAGCAGGCTCCCTGCTGAGCAAGGAGCCTAATTCAGGACTTCATCCTGGAACCCTGGGATCATGACCTGAGCCAAAGGCAGATGCTTAACTGACTGAGCCACCCAGGCATCCCTATTTAGTTCTTTTGATAATTTCTTTATGCATATTCTTTAATTTTTAAAAAAAGATTTATTTATTTTAGAGAGTGAGAGCACTAGTGGGGGAAGGGATAGAGGGAAAGGGAGAGAGAGACTCTAGCAGACTCCCTGCTGAGTGCAAAGCCCAATGTGGGGCTCAGTCACACAACCCTGAGATCATGACTTGAGTTGAAGCCAGGAGTCAGATGCTTAACCGACTGAGCCACCCAGGCACCCTGGATATTTCTTATTTGATGAGATACTTTATTCATACTTTTCTTTAGTTCTTTAGACATTGTTTCCTTTAGCTTAGAATGTTTTTTAACGTTTTATTTATTTTTTCAGTAATCTCTACACCCAATGTGGGGCTTGAACTCACAGCCCTGAGATCAGGAGTCACGCACACTGCTGACTGAGCCAGCCAGGCACCCCTAACTTAGAACATATTTAAAATAGTTGATTATTGTCTTCTTTCATTCACTCATTCTTTTTTTTTTTTTAAGATTTATTTATTTTAGAGAGAGTGAGGGAGGGGAGGGAGAGAATCTGCGAGCGGACTCCCCAGAAAGCATGGAGCCCTATGCGGGCCTCAATACCAAGAACCATGAGATCATAACGAACTGAAACCGAGAGTCTGATGCTCAACTGACTGACCCACCTAGGCACCCCAAGGAAGATTTCTTACAGACTGCTTTTCTTTCCATATGTGGGTCATATTTGTTTCTTTGCATACCTTTTTTCAGGGAAAATTTTTTGGAAATTTATCATTTTTTTGTTGAAAATTGGAATTTAAAATAATGTGGAGCGGCACCTGGGTGGCTCAGTTAGTTAAGCAACTGCCTTCGGCTCGGGCATGATCCTGGATTCCCGGAATCAAATCGAGCCCCGCATTGGGCTCTCTGCTCAGCGGGGAGCCTGCTTCCTCCACTCTCTCTGCCTGTCTCTCTGCCTACTTATGATCTCTCTCTGTCAAATAAATAAATAAAATCTTAAAAAAAAGAAAAACCTATGGAATCTGCAACAAAATTAACTAATTTGTAAGTTTATCAAAGTTGTGAGATATAAGATCTATATATCAAAATTAATTGTATTTTTATATACTAGCAATCAACAATCAGAAATTGAAAATAGGGGTGTCTGAGTGGCTCAGTCAGTTAAGCCTCTGCCTTCAGCTCAGGTCGTGATCCTGGGGTACTGGGATCAAGCCTCACGTCAGGCTCCCTGCTCAGTGGGAAGACTGTTTCTCCCTCTCCCTCTGCCCTTCCCCCTGCTCATGCTCTCTCTCTCTCTTTTTCTGTCAAATAAATAAAATCTTTTTAAAAAAAAGAAACAAAAGTACCACTAAACAGGGGAACCTGGCTTGCTCAGTCAGTAGAGCATGTGATTCTTGATCTCAGGATTCTGAGTTCAGCCCCCAGCTTGAGTGAAAAGATTGCTTAAAAATAAATTTTTTAGGGATGCCTGTGTGGCTCGGTTGGTTAAGTGACTGCCTTCGGCTCAGGTCATGATCCCAGAGTCCTGGGATCGAGTCCAGCATCAGGCTCCTTGCTCAGCTGGGAGCCTGCTTCTCTCCCTCTGCCTGCCACTCTGCCTGCTTGTGTTCTCTCTCTCTCTGTGTCAAATAAATAAATAAAATCTTTAAAAAAATAAATTTTTAAAAAACATTTCTGTATTTTAAAGAGAGAGATAGAGCATGCACTTGGTGGGGGGAGCAAAGGGGAAGGGAGGGAAAGAGCTTGATCCCATGACCCTGAGATCATGACCTGAGCCAAAAACAAGAGTGGGACACTTCACGGACTGAGCCAGCCAGACGCTGCAAAAATAAGATCTTAAAAAAGAAAACACCATTAAACAGCTTTAAATATAAGAAATACTTAGGGAGAATCTGACAAAAGATGTATAACACCTATAAACATGGAGAGAAATTCAAGGCCTAAGCAAATAGAAAGAAATACCTTATTTATGGGGGTCACAGTGTGATAGTGGAAGACCAAGGAGGTTGTAGTCAAACACAGAGTTTTAAAAGTTAGGATTTAGAAAGTGCTTGGTTCTCAAGGATAACAAAATTCCACATATAGTCATGGTGTTAGTTGTGGAAAAGAATGAAAATATTAGGGTATCAGCTGGGTGGAGCTTTCTGCCTTGTGTTTAAAGGACTAAGGAGGAAGACGATGGATATGTGTGGGTAGAATATGTGAAGTGGTATCTTGATGTGCTTTTCTATATCAGTGTTTGCTCATGTTATATCCTTAGAACTTGATATAGTGCCTGGCATATAGTAGTCATTCAGTAAAAGTTGTAGAGATAAAGAAGGATTAATACAGTTTTATGGATGTCATACTTAAGGTGGCTCATTACCCCCAACTTAATTTTTTGGCCATTATGGAGGGAGACTGAGGCAGAACAAGAGCCAATCCCAAAGACTTATAGCAATAAATTGCATAAACAAGGAAATATCTTAGATTTCTGTCACTGAGGTGTTTTCACTTGTGCTATGACACTTTGTAGGTGATGCGAATATGCTTCATTCATTTCATAAAAATTTTAAATGCTTTCTTTGTTTTAGGCACTGTGGTTACTGGGGATATAGATTGAACAATACAGACATACATCTTGCCCTTGCAGAGCTTCCAGTCTAGTGGGAGTTACAAACAAGTAAACAGGCAATTAATAATAGGACACGGCAAACAATGTGATGACGGGAGTACACAATGATGAGAAACCATATATAAGGAACATCTAATGTAAATATCTAAGCTAAGACTTATGGAGAAAGTACGCCAGGCGAAGTGTTCTAGGCAGTTGGGACAGCATCAGCAAATGCATGGAGATGATTTAAACCTTGGAAAACTGGGAAATATCCTATAGTCTAGGGAAGGGAGGTGGTGAAAGTGAGCAAGAGCCAAATTCTACAAAGCCTTACAAGCCGTCTTCAGGAGTTTGGAATTTATCCTGTGGGATGGGGAATCCTTGAAGGACGTTAAGCAGAGAAGTGACATGATCACACATTGATTTTTTTTTTAAAGTTTAAAATTGTTTTTAGTGACCAGTATACACAGTGTAAGGCTCAAACCCATGATCCTGAGATCAAGAGTCACATGTTCTTCCAACTGAGCCAGCCAGGTGCCACACACATGTGATTTAAAAATAGTATTGTGACTTCTTTGTTGACAGTGGGTTGGAGAGGATCATAATGAATTCAGGGAGACCAGTTGGCAGTGTAGTAATTTTGGTGAGAGAGTTGTGGGGACTTGAACTAGGGACAAAAGCATGTTTGGGAGCCGAAGGAGAAAGGTACCTTGGTTTCTGTCTTGAGCCATGGGGTCAATGTTTGTTGCATCCACTGAGCTAACAGTGTTGAGAACAAGTAGGTTTGGGGAGAAGATACATTCCGTTTTGGATTTGCTAAATTTGAGGGGTGTCTGGGTCAGTGATCGGTATGTTGTTACTTACTAAAGCTAGAAGAGTAGATGAGATTGAGAGGTTAGAAGATTGAGAATGAGATTGAGGTTAGAAGAAAGCCAAGAGAGTATGGTTTCCCCATGACAAGTGAAGTAAATGGTAAAAACAAACAAACAAAAAACCCCCAGAAAAAACCCCAAATGAGTACATGTGATTGCCCAGGGAGCATGATATATGAGAAAAGAAAACCTGAGACCAGAATCCTACTTTTAAGAGATAAATAGGGATAGAGGAAGTGCCACAGAAATAGAAGGGACTGGGAGAATTTTAGGTGCCAGAAATCAGGAAGGGAGGAGTAGTTGGCGACATTTTTACACTAAAGTATCAAGTAGGATATGTGTTGAGGTGTATATAATGATTACAGCAACAATGAAGTTCATGATGACCCTGGTTGGGGCAGTCTAATGGAATGTACAAGCAAAAGACAGATTACTTAAAGGGGTGAATGAGTGGTGATAGAAGATTTAGTAAAGATAATGTCTCCAAGAGGTTTAGCTGTGAAGGAAAGGGCAGTTAATTATATCTAGAATGACGTGGGGTTAAAGGAAATCACCTGTTTTTCATTACGTTCTTTTGATTACATTTCTTTTTGGGATCGTGATTTACCTTTTTAGTATTATGTCTGTTTTCTTGGCTTCATTTCATTTTTTCAAAAAAGATTTTATTTGTTTATTTATTTGAGAGGGAGAGAGAGCAAGCAAGAGAGCACAGGGGATGGAGGGCAGAATAGAGGGAGAGGACAGGCAGACTCTGTGCTGAGCATGGAGCCCAGTGCAGGGTTTGATCCTATCACCCTGAGGTTGTGACCTGAGCCAAAATCAGAGTTGGAGGCTCAACCGACTGAGCCACCCAGGCCGCCCTGGTTTCATTTCATTTTGAGATGATGGATGGGGCAAGAATTGAAACTATATAAATATTTAGCTTTTGCCTTATGTAGTTAATACTTTGCATGTGGTAGGAAAATAGCTTTACTGTCTTAATTAACTAGATTTTCTCTGTATAATTTTTGAGCGATCCTCTAGATAATGAAACCTCATTTTAATCTATTGCATCTTCTATTTGTTTTTTAGATCATTCATCGTGATATAAAACCTGAGAATATTTTAGTATCCCAGTCAGGAATTACTAAGCTCTGTGATTTTGGTTTTGCGCGAACTCTAGCAGCTCCTGGGGACATTTATACGGATTATGTGGCCACACGCTGGTATAGAGCTCCAGAATTGGTATTAAAAGATACCTCTTATGGAAAGTATGTATATTTGGGGATCCTATCTGGGCTTTCCTGCTCATCTCTTTTTTCGCTTTGTGTATCTGTCACCCCTACTACTGATAGCCTCTGCCTTCTGCTTATGGGTTAAGGATAAGAAATGGATGCCTCTAAAAAAAAAAAAAAAAAAGACCCTCTAGGCACCTGCCCTACTACATAATGATATTGCCGTGCCTCCTCTGTACTGTTGAGGGGCCCCAACTTCAGGTGACCTTTGTGGACATCTTTCAGGCTGTATCCATGCTTGCTTTAAGCTGTGCCCCACCCTTGGCAGAGTTGCCTCCTCTGCTTATCCTTAGCCTCTACATTCTGCAGAGATTTAAAAATCATTTACCTCACTCTGCCAGTGTTACCATAGGAACTGCCAAGTTTCCTATTTTCTGGAATATGGCACCCTCTTTACAAAGTCTGGCAAATAATTTTTAAACTGTCCTGCTATAGATGCCTTAAAAAGTAGCATTGTCTCAGTCTGTTGTGAAACCGTAGAAACAGTATATGAAACTGCAGTCTAATATACAAATAGAAAATCTGGAAGTACATAAAGGGACCTAGTGGTCCAACTAAACACAAGAAATGGGAGGATGGTGGATAATTCTCACACACTTTCCCTAGAAACCATTATTCTGTTTTTACAATAATATTTAACTTCAGTGAGTATTTGCTTCATGCCAGAAACTGTTCTAAATACTTTACATGCATTACATCATTTAATTTTCACAACAACCCTATGATAAGGGGCTGCTATTATCATCACCCCATTTTATTTAATTTTATTTTTTAAAAAAATATGAGTGATAATTCAGTTACTTTATTAATTTTTTTATTTGAAAATAGTTGACATACAATATTACATTAGTTTCAGATGTACAACATAACAATTCATCTTTTTTACATTATGCCATGATCACTACAAATGTAGCTACCATTTGTCACCTTATAATACTATTACCGTATAATCAGCTATATCCCCTATGTTGTACCTTTTATTCCCATGACTCATTCATTCTGTAACTGGAAGTCTGTATCTTCCACTCCCCTTCACCCATTTTACCCATTCCCCCATCATCCCCATTTAAAATAAGAGGTTACTAAGGCACAGAAAGGTAAACTCATTTGCCCCAGTCCCTCCAAAGTATCTTTTCAACTGTACTTACCACTGGTGCTCTACACAGACCATCTCTGTGCTTCTGTTACTTTATCTGTATAATGGAAATAATAATAGGACCAGCTTCATTGGTTTGTTATGAGAATCAAATAATTTAGTGAATGAAAAAAAATTAGAATATAAAAAATGCTCAATAAATGTGACCTCCATAAGATCTATGTCCCACTTTAACCCTCTCTTCATGATAGAGCTTAAATTCCTTTTCTGATGCTCCCCCTATTTCCCAATCTTTGCCCCTAAATCATATCCCCTTCTAAACCCTCTTGTTCATTATTTGTAAAATTTGTGCCAGTTAATATTTGACATGGCCTAGTTTTAGTTCTTTTAAAAAAATACTTCCTGCTGAAGGTATCTGTTCTTTGAGAACAGATATAATCTCTTTTAGTCCACAGAGATAAAATTGGTAACTTGTACATGGTAAATTTGGATTCTATGAGACTTCACATTATGTTTGAAATAAGTTTGCTAGAGCATGTTTTTTAAGAAATCCTTTTATTGTAAAACAACACACAGATACAAAAAAAGCTCACAATGAATGTATAGCTTCACTGCCAGATAAAAAAATAGAATTCTGGGGTGGAGGGTTAATGGCTTAAATAGGTGAAGGGGATTAAGAAACATCATGATGAGCAATGAGTGTGCATAGAATCATCAAATCATATTATATGCTTGAAACTAATATAATACTTTATATTAATTATACTTGAATTTTAAAAAATAGAATTTTGCTGCCCTTCAAAGACTCTTCCATGTTCCCTATTACAGTTCTACCTTTTTCCCTTATCCCAAAAATGACCATGATGTTGACTTTTATTATATTCAGTTCCTTACATTTCTTTATAGTTTTATCTACTTAAGTACATGCACTTAGTTTAATCTAGCCTTTTTAAATGATAGCTTTTTTAAAAAGACTTTATTTATTTAACAGACAGAGATCACAAGTAGGCTGAGAGGCAGGCAGAGAAAGAGGAAGGGAAGCAGGCTCCCTGCTGAGCAGAGAGCCCGATGCGGGCCTCCATCCCAGGGCCCTGGGATCATGACCTGAGCCGAAAGTGGAGGCTTTAACCCACTGAGCCACCCAGGCGCCTCTAAATAATAGCTTTTTTGAGATATGATCCTCATACCATAAAACTCACCCATTTAAATTGTACAATTTAGTGGTTTTTAGTATATTCACAAGGTTGTACAATCATCACTACATTCAATTTTAGAACATTTTTGTCACCCCAAAAGAAATCCTATATCTGTTGGCGGTCACTCTTCCTTTCCTGCCAAGCCTTCCAGGCCTAGCAACCACCAGGCTACTTTCATTCTCTATGGATTTGCCTATTCTGGACATTTCATATAAATGAGATTAAGCAAGATCTGTTTTTTGGAGACTGAATTCTCTCACTTCGAATACTGTTTTCAAGGGTCATCCATGTTGTAGCATGTATCAGTACTTCATTTCTTTCTATGGCTGAATAATATCCGTTCTATGGATATAACACATTTTTTATCCAGTCTTTAGTTGATAGATATCTTGATTATTTCCATTTTTTTTGGCTGTGATGAATAATGTGAACATTTGTGTACATGTTTCAGTGTGGACCTATGTCTTCATTTCTTTGCAGTCTAAACCTGGGAGCTGGAATTGTGGGTGGTAACTCTATGTTTGATCCTTTGAGGAACTGCCAGATTGGTTTCCACAGTGTTATATTGTTTTACATTCCGGCCAGCAGAATGTAGGGGCTCCAATTTCTTCCTATCCTTGCCGACGCTTATTATTATCATTCTTTATGGCCACCCTAGACTTTTTTTTTTAAAGATTTTTTATTTTTTATTTGGCAGACAGAGATCACAAGCAGTCAGAGAGGCAGGCAGAGAGAGAGGGGGAAGAAGGCTCCCCGCCAAGCAGAGAGCCCCATGTGGGACTCCATCCTAGGACCCCGGGATCACGACCCGAGCCAAAGGCAGAGGCCTCAACCCACTGAGCCACCCAGGCGCCCCCCTAGGCTTTTTTTTTTTTTTTAAGATTTTATTTATTTATTTGACAGAGAGAGACAAAGTGAGAGAGGGAACAGAAGCAGGGGGAGTGGGAGAGGGAGAAGCAGGTTTCCGGCCGACCAGAGAGCCCGATGCTAGGGACCCTGGGATCATGACCTGAGCCAAAGGCAGCCATTTAATGACTGAGCCACCCAGGCACCCCCACCCTAGACTTTCTTCTCCATGCCCAGGCATTCTTTTTAAAATTGGCTTCTTAGGGGCGCCTGAGTGGCTCAGTGGGTTAAGCCTCTGCCTTCGGTTCAGGTCATGATCCCAGGGTCCTGGGATCGAGCCCCACGTCAGGCTCTCTGCTCAGTGAAGAGCAGGCTTCTCCCTCCCTCTCTGCCTGCCCCCCACCGACTTATGTGTGCACGTGCTCTCTTTCTATCTCTCTCTTGAGCTCACTCTCTCTCAAATAAATAAAATCTTAAAAATATATGCTTTTTATTTTGGAATAATTTTACATTTATAGAAAAGTTGCAGACATAGTAAGAGTTCCCATACAGCTCTCACCCCATTTCTGCTTCCTCTAACATCATAATCATACATTACTGTGGTATATTTGTTAAAACTAGTCTTGCTTTTTTATTTAAATAAGATCTAGGGGTACCTGGGTGGCTCAGTGGGTTAAAGCCTCTGCCTTTGGCTCAGGTCATGATCCCAGGGTCCTGGGATCGAGCCCCACATCGGGCTCTCTGCTCAGCAGGGAGCCTGCTTCCCTTTCTCTCTGCCTACCTGTGATCTCTGTCAAATAAATAAATAAAATATAAAAAAAATAAGATCTTGTATGTATGTATGTATATATTTATTTATTTATTTTTAGATTTTATTTATTTGTTTTTGTGAGAGAGAGCACACGCAAGAGAAAGCAAACACAAGCCGGGGTAGGGATAGAGGGAGAAGCAGACTCGCCACTGAGCAGAGAGCCTGATGCAAGACTCCATCCCAGGATGCTAGGATAATGACCTGAGCTGAAGGGAGACACTTAACCCACTGAGCCACCCAGGCAGCCCACCCCCTTATATGTTTTTAAAGTCTTTTTTAAGTTACAGTAATTTCCTCTACCCCTTTATTTTTCTTAAAACTTATCTGTTGAAGAACCCAGACCACTGAGTTTCTAAATCTGAATTTTGTTGATTGCATACTCAAGTGGAGTTCAACATGTTTCTTTGTTCTTTATATTTTGTGCAAATTGTCACCTGGGTTCATATGTTGGGTTAGTCTAAGGTTCAGTCTATTTGGCAAGATTATAGGCAGTATTGTCTTCTTGCATCAGGAGAAGCCTTAGTCTGAATGTCTCTTTTTGTGATGTTAGTAGCCACTGATGCTTAATGACTAGAAATGTCAATTCATGGGCGTTTGCAAATGGTGGTATTTTAATTTTATCTTCTCTTATTACTTATAATACCTTGGGTGAAGGGTTTTGGGGAGGGCACTTTTTGTTTTTACATATAAGAGCAATGGGTCTTGTATGTAAGTGACAAAACACTGTATTCTACTCCAGAAACAAATATTTTACTGTATGTTAACTCAGTAAAATTTTAAATTAAAAAAAATTATGGTTGGTACAAAGCAAAAAAATAAAATAAAAAATTTTTAAATAAAAAATGCAAAATATAAAAATAAAAAATAAATGCTCCCTACTTGTTCTTTAAAAAAAAAAGCTTTGCTGTGATAAAATTCATACATAATACAATTTATACTTTTAAAGTATGTAATTCATTGGTTTTTAGTATATTCACAGGTAGGTGCAACATCACCATAATTTTTTAACATTTTCATCACCTTAAAAAAACCCTGTATCCTTTAGCTATCACCCTCATATAACCCCCCCATCTTGTTCCAGCCCTAATCAACCACTAATCTACTTTCTGACTTTATAGATTTCCCTATTTTGATTTTCATATGAATGGAATTATATAATATGTGTTCTTTTGTGACTAACTTCTTTACTTAGCATAATGATTCAAGGTTCATCCAAGTTGTGGCACATATTAGTACTTCCTTTCCTTTTATTTTTTTTTTCTTTAAGATTTTGTTTTTAAGTAATCTCTACAACCAATGTGGGCCTCGAAATCACAATCCTGAGATCAAGAGTCAGATGCTCTTTGGACTGAGCCAGCCAGGTACCCCCTTCCTTTCCTTTTTTATAGCCCAATTATCTCCCCATTATGTGGATAGAACACTTTTGTTTATTCATTTACCCATTTATAGACATTTGAGTTGTACTCATTTTTGGCTATTATGGATATTGCTGCTTTAAATATTTATGTATCCATTTTTGTGTGGGCATATGTTTTCATTTCCCTTGGAGTAGAATTAATGAATCTTATGGTAACATTATGTTCACTCATTTGAGATACCGTCAGACTATTTTTCAAAGTGTCTGCATCATTTTCTTTTAATTAATTAATTATTAATTAATTTTAAAATAACATAAAATGTTTTATTTGCCCCAGGGGTACAGGTCTGTGAATCATCAGGCTTACACATTTCACAGGACTCAGCATAGCACATACCCTCCCCAATGTTCATAACCCAGCCACCCTCTCCCTACGCTCCTCCCCGCCCCCCACAACCCTCAGCATGTTTCATGAGATTAAGAGTCTTTTATGGTTTGTCTCCCTCCTGATCCCATCTTGTTTCATTTTTCCTTCCCTACTGCCCACAACCTCCCCACCCTGCCTCTCAAATTTGTCATATCAAAGAGATCATATGATAATTACCTTTCTCTGTGTCTGCATCATTTTAAAATCCCACCAGCAGAGTGTGAGGGTTACAGTTTCTCTAATATCCCTATCAACAGTTGTTATTATCTGACTTGGCTTCTAGTTCTCGTAATGGGTGTGAAGTGGTATCTCGTTGTGGATTTGATTTGCATTTCCTTGATGACCAATGATGTTGAGCATCTTTTCATGTGTTTATTGGTCACTTGTAGATCTTCCTTCAAGAAATGTCTATTTAGAAGCTTTGCCCATTTTAAAAATTGTTTTGGCTTTTTATTATTGAATTCTTTGTATACTGTAGATTCAGTTCCTTATCAGATAATACATTTAAAAATTTTTTCTCTCATTCTATGGATTGTTTCTTCATTTTCTTGATGGTGTCCTGTGACACTCAAAATTTTTTATTTTTTTTTTTTTAGTATTTATTTGAGGGGGAGAGAGAGAGAGAGAGAGAGAGACTGTGGTGGGGGACAAAGGGAGAGAGAAGATCTTCAGCAGACTCCCCATTGAGCATGGAACCCCACATGGAGCTGAATCTCATGACCCTGAGATCATGACCTGAGCTGAAACCAGGAATTGGAGACTTAACCGAATGCACCACCCAAGTGCCTCTATTTTGAGTTAATTTTTATATGTGATATAATGTAAGGGGTTTCTTCCTTTTGCCTGTGACTTTCTATTTCTCTAAGCACCATTTGTGGAAAAGAATGTTTTTCCCTGGGGCACCTGGGTGGCTCAGTGGGTTAAAGCCTCTGCCTTCGGCTCAGGTCAGGACTGGGGAACCTGGGTGGCTCAGTGGGTTAAAGCCTCTGCCTTCGGCTCAGGTCAGGATCCCAGGTTCCTGGGATCGAGCCCCACATTGGGCTCTCTGCTCAGCAGGGAGTCTGCTTCCCTTCCTCTCTCTCTGCCTACCTGTGATCTCTGTCTGTCAAATGAATAAATAAAATCTTTAAAAAAATGTTTTTCCCTCATTGAATGGTCTTGGCACCCTTGTTGAAAACCACTTGACCAGAAATGGCAAGGTTTATTTCTGGATTTCAGTTCTATTCTGTTGATCTGTATGTTTGTCCTCGTTCCAGAACCACACTGTCTTGATTATCATGGCTTTGTATTGAGTTTGAAGTAGGAAAGTATGAGTCTTCCAACTTTATTTTTCCTTTTCAAGATTGTTTTGGCTATTCTGGGTTCCTTGCAGTTTCATATGAATTTTAGGATCAGGTTGTCAATTAAAAAAAATTTTTTTTTCCAAAAGGACAGCTAGGATTCTGATAGGGATTACACTGAATCTGAATCATTTTGTAGAGTATTGCTATCTAAACAATGTAAAGTCTGCTAATCTATGAACATAGGACATCTTTTCATTTATCTAGATCTTCAATTTCAACAACGTTTTGCAGCTTTCAGAACATATATTTTGCACTTCTGTTTATTCCTATTTTATTCTTTTTGATGTTATTGCGAATGGAACCATTAATTTCATTTTAGATGTTCAAGTGTGAAAAAAAATCCCTGATTTTTGTATATTAATTTTGTATCCTGCAACCTTGGTGAACATATTGGTTCTAATAATTGTTTTTTGACTTAGGACTTCCAATATACAAGATCATGTCATCTGTGAAGAGAGATAATTTTACTTCTTCTTTTCTGGTCTAGATGCCTTCTGTTTTCTTTTCCTCCTAATTTCCCTGGCCAGAACCTCCAGCACAATGTTGAAAAGAAGTGGTGAGAGCAGACATCCTTGTCTTGTTCCTAATGTCAGGGGAAAAGCATCCAACTTTTACCATTAAGTTTGTTAGCTGTGGGTTTTTCATAGATGCCCTTTTTCAGGTTGACTAAATTTCCTTTTATTCCTAGTTTGTTGAGAATTTTTATTATGAAAAGATATTGGTCAAATTCTTTTTCTGTACTTTTTCTGTTGAGAGGATCATTTGCATTTTATTTTTTTAATCTATTGATATGATATATCCCATTAATTAATTTTGCATATTGAACCAACCTGTGTTTCTGAAATAAATCCCACCTGATAATGCTGTATAATTCTTTTTCTTCCCTTTTGTCTTTGGTACCTGATTCTGCTTGGCCTTGTTAAAATATAATGAAAGATGCCATTTACAATGCAACATTATGTACTGAAAGTTATTTCTATTGGAGGTATTGCCTGTTTCATTGGGTCTACAAAACAACATGAACACTCTTAAGTTTAAGGACTAGTGTATTACTCTCTATACCAGGAATGGGTAAATCTGGCCTAATGTCTGTTTTTGTAAATAAAGTTTTATACTATAAATAAATAAAGTAAATAAACAAAAATAAAAAATAAATAAAATAAAAATTAAATAAGTAAAATAAATAAAGTTTTATGATAACAGTCACACCCATTCATTTATTATGATATTCATATCATCTATGGCAGCTTTCACCCTGTTGCAGTTGCTTAAGTAGTTGCACCAGAGACTGTATGGCCTGAAAAGTTTAAAATATTTATTATGTGCTCCTTTACAGAAAAAGTTTATTGGCCTCTGTATAATACCACACCAAGAGTATAGCAACACAGAAGCAAAAGCAAACAATTATATATATATAAAATTGAAAAAATACATATATTTTAAATATATATGAATTCATATATTTTATTTATTTGTTTGCTTATTTTTTTTAAAGATTTTATTTATTTATTTGAGAGAGAGAGGGAGGGAGAGCATGAGAGGGGAGACGGTCAGAGGGAGAAGCAGACTCCCCATGGAGCTGGGAGCCCAATGTGGGACTCGATCCTGGGACTCCAGGATCATGACCTGAGCTGAAGGTAGTCGCTTAACCAACTGAGCCACCCAGGCACCCCGAATTCATATATTTTAAATACATATATTTTAATTGAAGTATTATTGACATATAATATTAAAATAGTGTCAGGTATAAAACATAGCAATTTAACAGTTATATACATTATGAAGTGTTCACCACAGTAAGTATATTACAATATTATTGACTTTGTTCCTTATGCTGTGCTTTTCATTTCTGTGAATTATTTATTTCATAACAGGGAGTTTTTACCTCTTTTTTTTTAAGTTTGTACCTTTTAATCCCCTTCACCCATCTCCCTACCCCTTTGACGACTACTAGTTTGTTCTTTATGGTTCTCAGTTTTTAATTAAATTAAATTAATTAATTAAACTAATCTCTACACCCACCATGGGGCCTGAACTTTCAACTCTGAGATCAAGAATTGAATGCTCTTCCAACTGAGCCAGCCAGGTGCTCTTACTAATTTGTTCTTTATATTTAGGACTCTCTTTCTCTCTGTTATTGTTTTCTAGATGCCACAGTGTGTGTAATTCTTTTTATTTGTTGCTGGACTCAGTTTGTTAGTATTTTGTTGAGAAATTTTTTTGTCCATATTCATGAGAGATATTGGTAAGAGATGTTGGTCTATAGTTTTCTGGTTTTTTTTACAATGCTTATTTAAATTCCAGTTAGTTAATATATAGTATAAAATTAGTTTCAGGTGTACAATATGGTGATTCAACACTTCCATACAATACTCTGTGCTTATCACAAGTGTGTTCCTTAATACCCATCACCTCTTTAAGTTCCCATCTCCCTTCTGGTAAATACCAGTTTGTTCTGTATAGTGTTTCTTCCTCTTCTTTTTTGAAAGAGTTTGTAAAGAATTGGTATTAATTTTTCTTTAAATATTTGATGGAATTAGCAGTGAAGCCATCTGGACCTAGGGTTTCCTTTGTATGTAGTGTTCTGATTAGGAATTCTAGTTTTTCACTTGTCACAGGTTTATTTAGATTCTCTATTTTTCTTTTCTTTTTTTTAATATTCTCTATTTTTCTTGAGCCAGTTTTAATAGTTTGTGTTTTTCTAGGAAACTGTCCATTTAACCTAAGTTATCTGATTTTTTGGTGTATATTATTCATTTTATCCCTTTATAATCCTTTTGATTTCTGTTAGGTTGGTAGTAATGTTACTTTTTTCATTTCTGATTCTTATAATTTAAGTTTTCTCTCTTTTTTTCTTAGTCATTCTAGTTAAATGTCAACTTTGTTGATCTTTACAGCCAGCTTTAGTTTCAGTGATTTTTTTTTAAGATTTTATTTATTTATTTGACAGAGAGAGATACAGCAAGAGAGAGAACACAAGCAGGGGGAGTGGAAGGGAAAAGCAGGCCTCCCATAGAGCAGGGGGTCCCATGCGGGGCTCAATCCCAGGACCCTGGGATCATGACCTAAACCAAAGGCAAACGCTTAACGACTGAGCCACCCAGGCACCCTAATTTTTCTCTTTTTAAAAGAAATTCTTTATTTCATTAATTTTCACTCTAATCTTTATTATTTTCTTTCTTCCACTTGCTGTAGTTTTAGTTTGCTTTTCTTTGTCCACTGTCTTAAGATGGAATGATAGGTTATAGATTTAATTTTTTTTCTTTCTAAGTCTTCTTTCTTTCTTTTTTTTTTTTTTTTGAATATTTTATTTATTTATTTGAGAGAGAGAGCCCAAGTGCATGGGGCAAGTGGAGGGGGCAAAGGGAGAGCGAGAAGCAGATTCCCTGCTGAGCGCAGAGCCCAATGTGGGGCTTAGTTCCCAGGACTCTGAGATCATGACCTGAGCTGAAGTCAGACACTTAACCAACTGAGCCAACCAGGTGCCCTGAAGTCTTCTTTCTTAATACAGGCCATCTGTATGTCTTCTTTGGAAAAGCGTCTATTTAGGTCATCTGCCCATTTTTAATTGGATTATTTTTATTTTTGGCATTGAGTTGTGTAAGTTCTTTATATATTTTGGATATCAATCCACAGCATCTCCTTTTTAAAAAGAAATAAAAGCGTACTACATATAGTACAGAACCTTCCTTTTTTTTCTCTTTTAATTTTTTTTTAAATTAATAGACTTTACTTTCTGAGAGCATTTTTAGGTTTACAGAGAAATTGAGCAGAAAGTAAAGTTCCCCAATACCTACCCCCTTCTTCTTACCCTCTCCACAACTCAGTTTTCCTGTTGTTAACACCTTACATTAGTTTGGCACTTTTTAAAAGATTGATAAACACCTGGGGTGCCTGTCTGGCTCAGTCAGTGGAGCATGCAACTCTTGATATTGGGGTTGTGAGTTTGAGCCCGTATTGGGTGTAGAGATTACCTAAAAAAATAAATCTTTAGGGGTGCCTGGGTGGCTCAGTGGATTAAAGCCTCTGCCTTCGGCTTAGGTCATGATCCCAGGGTTCTGGGATCGAGCCCCACATCGGGCTCTCTGTTCAGCAGGGAGCCTGCTTCCCTTCCTCTCTCTGCCTGCCTCTCTGCCTACTTGTGATCTCTGTCAAATAAATAAATAAATAATCTTTAAAAAAAATCTTTAAAAAAGATTGATAAAACATTATATATGTATTATTGTTAATTATAATCCATAGTTTACATTAAAGTACATTCTTTGTGTTGAATTCCTATGGATTTTGACAACTGCATAATGTCATTTATCCACTATTACAGTATTATACAGAATATTTCCATGCCCCTAAAAATCCTCTGTGTTCTGTCTTTTCATCCTTTCCTCCTCCTCCCTGAATTTCTGGCAGCCACTGATCTTTTTACTGTCTCTATACTCTTGTTTTTTCCATAAGGTCATGTGTTTGGGGTCATATGTTATACTGCATTTTCAGACTGGCTTCTTTCACCTAGCAATGTGTATTTAAGTTTCCTTCATTTTTTTGGTTTTGTTTTGCTTTATGTCTGAATAGGTCATTTTTTAATCACTAAATAGTACTCCATTGTATGTATATTTGACAATTTGTTTATCCTTTTATCTAATGAAGGGCATTTTGCTTGCTCTCAAGTTTTGGCAGTTAAGGATAAAGCTGCTGGGTATAAAAAATAAAAATTAAAAAAAAAAGAATAAAGCTGCTGGAAACAGGATTCTGACCACTCCGAAGACAGAGCAGCAGTGGGACTTCCCCAATGCCTGGGTGCCCCTGCCAGGACCTGATCATCAGAGGTCTGGCCAAGTCTCCTTCACCTCGGGCCTGGGAAGTGGCTTTCCAGCTGGCTCAGAACTGGATCCGAACCAACTTTGAGGTCTACTCCCAAAAGTCAGCCATGTTTGAGAAGTATGACATCAGCAACGGTGGGCAGCTGAAAAAACAAGAGTATAGAGACAGTAAAAAGATGGTGCAGGTTTTTCAGTGGATATAAGTTCTTCATATAACTTCATATAACTCATCTGGCTAAATATCGATTAGTGCAATAATTTTTTAAAGATTATTTATTTATTTGAGAGAGAAAGAGACAGAGAGATCGATAGTGGAGGATGGGGGGCAAAGGGGCAGAGGGAGAGGAACGAATAGACAAGCAGACTCTACACTGAGTGCAGATCCTGACTAAGGGCTCCATCTCAGGATCCTGACATCCTGACTCATGGATGACAGTTGTTCCAGTATCATTTTTTGAAAAGACATTCAGTTCTCTACTGAATTTTCTTTTCTTCTTTTTCAAAGTTTAGTTGAATATATTTTGTGAGTCTATTTCTGGACTCTATATTCTGTTCTCTTGATTTGTCTATTTTTTCAATAATACCATACTGTTTTGATTACTATAGCTTTATAATATGTCTTGAAGTCAGGTAGTATCTTTTCTCTGACTTTGTTCTTCAACATTGTGTTGGCTATTCTGGGTCTATTGCTTTTCCATATTGTTAAAAACCAAAATTCAGCTGAGTAAAATTTAAAGATCTTAATACCTTTATTCAACGATTTGTGAATGAGATAGCATTCCATCTAGCAGACAGACAGAAAGACACACCGAGGGGCTGTACAAAATGGAAAGACTTATATAGGTAGAATGGGGCAGAACAAGGCAGTTACTAGTAAAGAGTAGATTGTTTGTGGTAAGGTCACCTTCCTTTAGGGGATAGCAGGGTTCTGTCAGGCAGGTTACCTCACTAGTGCTGACCATGTAAATCCAGATTGACTGGTTTAAGAGTCCACTTCTGGGAGAAGTTGAAACTAATTAAGTGTTTTTAAGAAGATTTTATTTATTCATTTATTTATTTTAGAGAGAGAAAGAGCATGAGCCAGGGGAGGGGCAGAGAGAGAAGGAGAAAGAGAATTTATTTTCTTTTAAAGACTTATTTATTTGAGAAAGAGAGAGCACATGAGCCAGAGGTGAAGCAGAGAATCTCAAGTAGACTCTGCTTAGCCAAGAGCCAGAAGCAGGGCTCCATCCCAGAGCCTGAGATCATGACCTGAGCCAAATTCAGGAGTTGGATGCTTAACCACCTGAGCCACCCAGGCACCCTGAGAGAGAGGATTCCAAGGAGACCCTGCAGTGAACACAGAGCCTGACATGGGTCTCAATTTCATGACCCAAAGATCATGACTGAAGCCGAAATCAGGAGTTGGAGGCTTAATGGACTGAGCCATCCAGGGGCCCCTAATCTTAGTTTGGTGAAGTGGGCTTTAGCACAAGTGACTCCATTTGGGGCCAGTTGTCTCTTTTTTAAAAATATAAACTTTAGAATCAATTTGTTGATATCCAAATTGGATTTTGACTGGCATTGCATTGAATTTATGGATCAGGTTGGAAGAGCTGATTTTTTGACAATATTGAATCTTCCTATCTGTGAACACACAATATCTCTCCATTTATGTACATGTTCTTGGATTTCTTCAGTGAATTTTGCTTTTTTCGCTTGAGAGTTCATTTTGGAGATCAATTTATATTAGCATATACCTCCTTTTTGCTAACTGAATAATATTTCATTGTGTGGGTGTATAAAATATTACATAGCAGTTTTCATATTGAAGGATATTTAGGTTGTTTCCAATTTTTTTCTACCCCAAACAATGCTTCTGGAATTCTCATATCATTTATCTTTGTGCACATGGGTGAGTAGATCTTTAGTTAAATTCCTAGAAATAAAGTTGTTTAGTCAAAAGTAGGTACATTTTTTAAAAAAGATTTTATTTATTTATTTGTCAGATCATAAGTAGGCAGAGAGGCAGGCAGAGAGAAATGGGGAAGCAGGCTCCCTGTGGAGCAGAGAGCCCGATTTGGGGCTCAATCCCAGGACCCTGAGATCATGACCTGAGCTGAAGGCAGAGGCTTTAACCCATTGAGCCACCCAGGCGCCCCAATAGGTACATTTTTTTTTAATGGTTTTCTTTTTTTTTTTTTTAAGATTTTATTCATTTGGTTGACAGAGATCACAAGTAGGCAGAGAGGCAGGCAGAGGAAGAGAAGAGGAAGCAGGCTCCCCGAGGAGCAGAGAGCCAGATGTGGGGCTCGATCCCAAGACCCTGGGATTATGACCTGAGCTGAAGGCAGAGGCATTAACCCACTGAGCCACCCAGGCGCCCCAGTAGGTACATTTTTAATTTTGGTTGCTTTTGCCAATTTTCTCTTCGAAGAAGTCGTATGGTTTACACTCCCAGGATGGTACACATGAGTGTTCATTTTCCATGGCTTCACCAATATAGCAGTTATTGAATCTTACGATTTTTATTAGTTGAGTCAGTGAAGGATACAGCTCACTGTAATATTTATATTTCTTCTGAATGTGAGATTTGACTCCTTTTTATCTATTTAAAATTCCTAGTGGGGGGTGGTGCCTGAATGGCTTAGTCAGTTGAGCATCTGACTCTTGGTTTTGGCTAATGTTGTGATCTCAGGGTTCGGGATTGAATTCCATGTTCGGTTCCCCACTCAGTGCAGAGTCTGCTTGAGATTCTCATTCTCTCTCTCCCTACATACCTCACTCCCCTCCCTAAAATAAATAAATCAATCTGAAAAGAAAAAAAAAGGTCCTAGTGGGTGCCTGGGTGACTCAATCAGTGGAGCATTTAACTCTTGATCTCAGGGTTGTTAAGTTCAACCTTTATGTTGGATGTAGAGATTACTTAAAGAAAATAAAATCTTTAGAAGTCTAGTTATATAAGTTATCTTTAAAAAACTGATTATGTAGGGACGCCTGGGTGGTTCAGACGGTTAAGTGTCTGCCTTCAGCTCAGGTCATGATCTCAGGGTCCTGGGATTGAGTCCCGCATCAGGCTCCCTGTTCAGTGGGGAGCCTGCTTCTCCCTCTCCCTCTGCCTGCTGCTCCCCCTCCTTGTGTGCACTCTTTCCCTAATAAATAAACAAAATTAAAAAAAAATTAAAAAAAAAAAATAAAAAACTGATTATGTGTTGGGACGCCTGGGTGGCTCAGTTGGTTAAGCGGCTGCCTTCGGCTCAGGTCATGATCCCAGCACCCTGGGATCGAGTCCCACATCAGGCTCCTTGCTCGGCAGGGAGCCTGCTTCTCCCTCTGCCTCTGCCTGCCACTCTGTCTGCCTGTGCTCCCTCTCTCGCTCTCTCTCTCTGACAAATAAATAAAATCTTTAAAAAAAAACTGATTATGTGTCAAAAAGTTAGATTTATGGGTGACTCATAATACAAGGTAAATAAATGTGGGTGCCTGGCTGACAAAGTTGGTAGAGCATGTGACTCTTGATTTCAGGGTTATGAGTTTAAGCCCCAAATTAGGCACGGAGTCTACTTTAAGTAAATTAATTAATTTTAAAAAAAGAAATAAGTGTAAATGGTAAAGTATTTAAGATTTTTAAATTTTACTTTTAAAATACAAGATGGTTTTGCTATTCAATTACTCTAATTCATAAACCATTTATCATAATGTCCTTATATAAGTATCTGGAACAATTTTAGAATTATAGTTACTTTTCATCTGAACTACTACATGACTTCTCATGTGATTTAAATATAAGATATTTAATATATTAATAAAATGTGGTAATGCTTAATATGTATCCTAAAGTTGGCATATGATATTAAGATGAAAACTTATTAATGATACTGCCTAATCATTATTTTTTTCTTTGGCTGGAACATTATTTAAAAAAAGTTTAGAAGAGGGGCACCTGGTTGGCTCAGTGGGTTAAGCCTCTGCCTTCAGCTCAGGTCATGATCCTAGGGTCCTGGGATCGAGCCCTGCATTGGGCTCTCTGCTCAGCAGAGAGCCTACTTACCCCTCTTTCTCTCTGCCTGCCTCTCTGCCTACTTGTGATCTCTGTCAAATAAATAAATAAAATCTAGGGGCACCTGGGTGGCTCAGTGGGTTAAGCCTCTGCTTTCGGCTCAGGTCATGATCCCAGGGTCCTGGGATTGAGCCCCACATCGGGCTCTCTGCTCCACCGGAAGCCTGCTTCCTCCTCTCTCTCTGCCTGCCTCTCTGCTTACTTGTGATCTCTGTCTGTCAAATAAATAAATAAAATCTTTAAAATAAATAAATAAAGAAAATCTTTAAAAAAAATTTTTTTAGGAGATATATTTTAGAGGCACCTGGGTGACTCTGTTGATTGGGCATCTGCGTTTGGTTCAGGTCAAAGTCCTGGGATCAAGCTAATGTTGGGCTCTCTGCTCAGTGGGGAGTCTGCTTCTCCCTCTACCCCTCACCCCACTCATGCTTTCTCTCTCTCAAATAAATAAATAAATAAATAAAATCATAAAAAAGAGACATTTTATATTTTTTTCCATAAAAAATGATTTATTCTTGTTTGTTTCAGACCTGTAGATATCTGGGCTTTGGGTTGTATGATCATTGAGATGGCCACTGGAAACCCCTATCTTCCTAGCAGCTCTGATTTGGATTTACTTCATAAAATTGTTTTAAAAGTAGGTGGGTACTACTGAAATACACTGTTAAATGTTTAAAGTAAATATTGCTTTATCAATTCTGCTTGATTTTCAATTCAGTTTTTTCTTTATATGAATGGGGAAGCTACTTTTTGATAGATGGCAGCAGGTGTATGCCTTGGGCTGATAAGGAGGTAGAAAATTCTTCTGTTTTTGTAAATAGCATTTTCTTTGCCAGATTGCACATAGCTAAGTCATTTGCTAATGGTTGATAGTAAGAAAAATGGTACAGTAGAAACCTACTTCAATTTGTCTGAAAGTTGTTTTAAAATTTAGGGGTGCCTGGGTGGCTCAATTTTTTCAACATCTGCCTTCTGCTGAGGTCATGATCTCAGGGTCCTGGGATCAAGCTTGGCATGGGACTCCCTGCTTAGTGGGAAACCTGCTTCTCCCTCTCCCTCTGCGTTCCCCCTGCTGTGGTCTCTCACTGTCTGTCTCTGTCAAATAAATAAATAAAATCTTAAAAAATTTTTTTTTAGCATCTATATATATTTGCATCTCTCTAAGAGGACTTTTAAATAATAGAGTTGATTTAGGTATCTTTTTGAAGCACTTAGAGATAGAAAGTTACTTATTGAGATAAATTTTTTAAACCACTATAGATATCCAGGTAATTAAATAACTTATTCAAAAATACATTTGATGAGCACTTTTACTTTTTTAATGATCTGCTTTGAATACCCAAACATCTTGATGGTTAGTTAGCCTTGCTCATGGAGTTTCAGTGATTTTTTTAATGTATTTCTTTTTTTATCATGTTATATTAGTCACCATACAGTACATCATTAAGTTTTTGATGTAGTGTCCCATGATTCATTGTTTGTGTATAACTCCCAGTGCTCCATGCAATCTGTGCCCTCCTTAATACCCATCACCAAGCCAACCCATTCCTCCACCTCCCTCCCCTCTAAAACCCTCAATTTGTTTCTTGGAGTCCATAGTCTCTCATGGTTCGTCTCCCCCTCTGATTTCCTCTCCTTCATTTTCTCCTTCCTTCTTCTAATGTCCTCCATGCTATTCTTATGTTCCACAAGTAAGTGAAACCATATGATAGTTGATTTTCTCTGCTTGACTTATTTCACTTATCTTAGTCTCCTCCAGTCTCATCCATGTTGATACAAAAGTTGGGTATTCATCCTTTCTGATGGCTGAGTAATAGTCCTTTGTGTACATGGACCACATCTTCTTTATCCATTCGTCTGTTGAAGGGCATCTCAGCTCTTTCCATGGTTAGGCTATTGTGGACATTGCTGCTATGAACATAGGATGCATATGGCCCTTTTTTTCACTACATCTGTATCTTTGGGGTAAATACCCAGTAGTGCAGTTGCTGGGTATAATGCACTTGAGGAGCTCCTTTTGTGGTAGAGAAGCTATACATAAACATGTAGTTACAGGATCATGAGGAAAGTACTGGAGCAACTATAAAAATCATGAAGTCTGGATAAATATTAGCAACAGATACAGTTTGGAGTCCTAAAGCATCACCCTTTTTTGGTCACCTTTAATGTTTTGGTTTTGAGAGTAATGTTAGAAGATGTTAGAGATGATGGGATTAATTCTCTCATTTTACATATAAAGAAACTGAAGCATAGAAAGGGAAGACATTTGCCCCAAGGCCACAGAAATAGTTATAACGAAACTGGCGCTGGAACTTAGCTCTCTCCACTCCTGTTTACAGTTCTTTTCATTCTACTGCTACTCTATAGCCTTGTTTCTTTGCAATATTTCTGTTTCTAAATAATTTAGATATTTTAGCTGTTTTGAGTAAGGCTTTGCTGATAAACATTTGTTAGACTATTTAGATACCCATATGGAAAGATGTAAAGGTTTGCTTTTCCTGATAGCATTATATATTATGTCGTATATTTTGGGAAATGAAAATGAACCTGGTGGTTTTAAATTTTCTACAGCCTACATGCTATCAACAGATTACTGGGGAAACTTCCAGTTTTTGTGCTATATTCAGATAGCTTCTTGTTCAACCTTAAAAAATTAAAAGAACATAATTGTTCTTCTTTTTTAGTAATTTAATGCAGACCACCCAGCAATTTTTTATTTTATTATTTTTTAAGGATTTTGTTTATTTATTTATTTGACAGAGAGAGACACAGTTAAAGAGGGAACACAAGCAAGGGGAGTGGGAGAGGAAGAAGCAAGCTTCCCACTGAGCAGGAAGCCCTGAAGGCAGATGCTTAATGACTGAGCCCATGCAGGCACCCCACAATTTGTTTATTTCGATTGTAGATTAATTTCTCTGTTTTCTTATATTCATATTTTTTTTCTCTTTTCAGGCAACTTGACACCTCACTTACAGAATGTCTTTTCCAAGAGTCCCATTTTTGCTGGGCTGGTCCTTCCTCAAGTTCAACACCCCAAAAATGCAAGAAAAAAATACCCAAAGTTAAATGGATTGTTGGCAGATATAGTTCATGTATGTTAAGAATTAAGGACTTATTTCTGGGAAATTTGCGTAAATTATAATACAGTTTTAAGATATTACTTTAATGAAATTCTGAAGGGATTCATAATGTTATCTGTTAGAAGTTACTATATTCCTGTCTTCACATCTTTAATTCAGAAAAATTAAAATGAATAGACTGTTAGAACTGAAAACTCCCTAGATAATCCTGTTCATTTATCCCAATTTTAACGATAATTAGGGGTAAACTGGAAAAATTCAAAGGACTTACCATGCTTATCACCACCTTTTAATAGCCAGTCTATCCAAGTTAGGGCTCTGTTCCTTGTACACTGGTATCCTGAGATATCTACCAGGCATTGACAACTGCAGTTTTAGTGTTGTTTGAAGGTATACTAATGCCAAAATTCACTTTGAGTTTGGAGAAAACAAAAGTGTTATACTATAACATTTTCTAATTATTTTAAAATGTAAATTTCTTTTTAAACTAGATAATAAGTTTACCAATATATTTAGAGCAAAATTCAAAAAGTAAGAGAATTTACTGTGGAAAGTAAATCTGCTTCTATTTATTTTCTCTATCTAGTTAATTTCCTTTCCCAGGGTCAACTGAGGTATCTTATTTCTGATGTAAAGCCCTTTAAAAAAATGTTGTTACCTAAATTTCAAAGCAAGTATGGTGTAGTGTTTACAAGAAGGGGCTCTGGAATCACATAGACTAAAACTCAGCTCTGTCACTAATTAGCTCTGTAACCTTGGGAAAGTCACTTAATCTTTGTGCCTCAGTTTACTGGGCTATAAAATAACATTAATGGTCTTTATTTTTCTGGGGCTGGAAGATTAAATGAGGTAGTGGTGAAAATGTTCTGAGCACAGGGCCTTGAATAAGTTGTCAATAAATGTTGTTAATTTTAATTGTTGCTTTTGTTATTTAGATAAACTTACTAAACATATGATATATAGCATCAAAAGAGTATTCTTAAAAGAATTCTTTTTTTTTTTAAGATTTTATTTATTCAACAAAGATCACAAGTAGGCAGAGAGGCAGGCCGAGAGAGGAGGAAGCAGACTCCCTGCAGAGCAGAGAGCCCAATGCGGGGCTCGATCCCAGGACTCTGGGATCATGACCTGAGCCGAAAGCAGAGGCTTTAACCCACTGAGCCACCCAGGTGCCCCGACTTAAAGGAATTCCTAACAGAAAAAATTATTTCACTGGTATCTGGAGAAAACTAGAGTTTATTAAGAATCAGATTCATTGGAGTGCCTAGGTGGCTCGGTCAGTTGAGTGTACCAACTCTTTTGTCTCAGGTCATGATCTCAGGGTTGTGAGATTGAGATGATGGGATCCACACTCAGCAAGGAGTCTGCTTAAGATTGTTTCTCTCAGGGGGCACCTGGATGGTTCAGTCAGTTTAAGCATCTGCCTTTGACTTGGGTCATGATCTCAGGGTTCTGGGATCGAGTCCCTCATGGGGCTCTCTATTCAGTGGGGAGTCTACTTCTCCATCTTATACTCCCTCTGTGCTCTCTCGCTCTCTTTCTCAGATGAATAAATAAATAAATAAATAAATTCTTAAAAAAAAAGAGAGATTCTCTCAAGATGCTTGGGTAGCTCAGTTGGTTAAGCCTCTGACCCTTGGTTTCTGTTCAGATTGTGCTCTCATGGTCATGAGATTGAGCCCCACATTAGGCTCTGTGCTCAGTGCAGAGTCTGCTTAAGGTTCACTTTTCCTCTCCCTCTGCCCTTCCCACTCATGCTCACTCTCTTGCTAAAATAAATAAATAAATCTTTAAAAAAAGAATCAGGGGTGCTGGGGTGGCTGAGTTGGCTGATCATCTGACTCTTGCTTTTGGTTCAGGTCATGATCTTGGGGTCTTGGGATTGAACCCCACAGTGGGCTCCCACTCAGAATGTAGTCTGCTTGTCCCTCTCCTTCCCCCACTCTTGTTCTCTGTTTCTTTCTCGCAAAGAAATAAATAAAATTTCTTTAAAAAATAAAAGAATTAGATTTGTTTGCTACATTTTCCTTTGAATTTATTTTTTATGTCATGAGTTTAATTATACAAGGACTACATAATGATTATAGAAAAAGTAGAGAGTACATGATAAACAAAAAGAAGAAGTTAAGATTTTCCCAACTCCCACAATCTGGGAAAAATTAGTGACATTTTGATTTATATACTTCTAGACTTTTGCCAACCAAATATGTGCATAGACATTTATGCTTTTAAAAGATGACATACTTCACATAGTTTTGTGACCTGTTTGTTATGTAACCCCGACTAAATATGGAACCACATCATATTTTTCAATGGTTACATAGTATTTCATTGTAAGATTGTTCTATAGTTTAACTGATCTTACAATCTTGAATATTTGTTTTCAGGTTTTCTCCCTCTTGGTAGATATGATTTTGTGAACACCTTTTAAAAAGTCTTTTTGAGGGGTGACTGGGTAGCTCAGTGGATTAAAGCCTCTGCCTTCGGCTCCAGTCGTGATCTCAGGGTCCTGGGATCGAGCCCCACATCAGGCTCTCTGCTCAGCAGGGAGACTGCTTCCTCCTCTCTCTCTGCCTGCCTCTGCCTACTTGTGATCTCTGTCTGTCAAATAAATAAATAAAATCTTTACCAAAAAAAAAAAGTCTTTTTGAACTTGCTTTATTATTTGTTTAGGATAAATTCCTAGAATTGTGATTAGTGGGTCACAGGGCTTATACTTTTTCAGAATTTTTAATATATTTTGCTATTTTTCCCTCCAGAAAGTTTTCACTGATTTATACTCAAGTACTCTCAAGTAGCACTGGCTATAAATTCCCACTCTCAATCTAGCAATGGATATTATAGTTTTTAAAATATTTGCCAATTTTTTTTTTTAGTAATCTCTATACCATATGTGGAACTCAAACTCATGGCCCCAAGATCAAGAGTTACCATGTTCTACCAACTGAACCAACCAGGCACCCCAAAATATTTGCCAATTTAGTAAGCTTAAAATACCATCTTTTTTTTAGTTGCACTTATATCATCACAGGAAAGGTTGAACATTTTACTAATACTAATTGACCATTTGTATTTCTTATTTTAAGAATCATTAAACTATTTGTCAATTGGACTAACCTTTTCCCATATAGATTTGTAAAATAATAGGCATATTGGTCTTTTGTCATATATGTTGTAAATATTTTCTTCAATTTGAGTAATCCAGTGACTTGGAGTGCCACATTTATCATAGGCAAAATGCTTATATGTGCTTGGGTTTGTTTCTATTTCATTGATTTCTTTTTTTAATTCTAGTATAAATACCAGTTTGATTGATTATTATGACTTTAAAATCCATCTTAATATCTGGGGCAGGGCTTATATCATTTTCTAGGTTTAAATTTTCTAAACTTTATCATGATGTAATTATGTATAGTAAACTAAACATACTTAAAATGCATAATTTGGTGAGTTTTGATAGATTTTTATACCTATAAAACCACCACCACAATCAAGATATCTATCATTTCCATCAAACTCTAAAATGTCCTCTTATCCTTTTTCAATCCTCTTATCCCTCCATTTCTGTTTCCAGACTACCTCTGAGTTGCTTTCTATCACTATAGATTAGTTTACATTTTCTAGGATATATATATGAAATTACATAGTATACACTCTTTGATTTAGCATTAAGGTTTAGAGATTCATTCATGTTTTTGTGGGTATCAGTAGCTGATTCCTTTTTATTACTGAGTAGTACTCCATTATAAGGATATACAAAAATTTTTAGTCTATTCCCCTGTTTTGGGTTGTTTCCTATTTTGGCTGTTACAAGCAAAATTAATAGGAACATTCATGTACAAGTCTTTGTAGATGTATATTTTTATTCTTCTGAGTAAATACCTAAGAGTGGAATGGTGGGTTTAAAGTATGTGTATGTTTAATTTTTAAAGAAACTGCCAGTCTGTTTCTCAAAGTATACTATCTCATATTTTCCAAACTAAGGCATGTATTTAAATTTTCTAATTATATTATTCAAAGAAGGACTGATTTGTCTGCCTCTATTAGGCTATGACTTAGGCAGAATTTTTAACATTTTAAAAAAGATTTTACGTATTTATTTTTCCAAGAAAGAGAGACATCATGAGTGTGTAGGGGGGGAAGGGGTAGAGAGAGAAGCAGGCTCGCCACTGAGCAGGGAGCCCAATGTGGGACTCAATCCCAGGACCCTGGGATCATGAACTGAGCTGAAAGCAGACTCTTAACCAACTGAGACACCCAGGCGCCCCAATATGTACTTACTAAGTTTTATTGATGGATTATTATCATATTCTAAAATAAGCACATATTGTTAGCTAGTTGCAGTTTTAAGGGTCTGGGTATTCTCCAATCATAAAATAGATAATTAATTCAATTTTGCTTTGTGAGTCAATATATTTTTATTGTGATAAAAAAACACGTAACATGAAATCTACCCTCTTACCAAATTTTAAAACGTGTAGAACAGTACTGTCAGCTCTATTCATATTGTTGTATAGCAGATCTTTACAACATTTTTCATGAGTCAATTTAAACAAAAATTTTGAAATAAAAATGTAACATTATATTCAATTACCTTGAATTTTCTGGATTTTAATTCTATTCTTTTGTTTGTTAGATCTAGACAAATTACTTGATTTCTCTGGTGTTCAGTCTCCTTATCTGTACAATGGGGATAATAATAATAATACCTACCTGTAGGGTTGTTGTTGGCATCAAGATATAAGAAAAAGCTAGGTAGAGTATTGTGCGCTACACAGTAAACATCAATAAAAGTTACCAATTATTATTATGTTTTGCTTTTTTTTATGTTTTGCCTTCTTCTAAAGGAATAAATGGAAACTATAAGGCAAATGGCTTTTATTCAAATTCTGTATTTAATATTTTGGTTAAAAATATCTTCTATTTACAACTAGTTATTTGATTATATGTAAATTTATGATGTTCAGCTTATTTTAAGAACTCTTTCTTCCATCATCTGTTTTTGTTTTGTGGGGTTTTTGTTTGTTTGTTTCTCTAATTCAGTTGAATGTTCCCAAGTTAGGGAAACAAAAAAAGAGCTGTTCTCATAGTGGATTATTGAAAGATTTGGGGGCTTGAATGTTTGTGAAGTTCTATTATGTCATAAAAAAAGCAATGGAGGTACACCTGGGTGGCTCAGTTCTTTAAGTGGCTGGCTGCCTTTGGCTCAGGTCATGATCCCATGGTCCTGGAATCGAGTCCCGCATCTGGGCTCCTGGCTCAGCAGAAAGCCTGCTTCTCCCTCTCACTTTGCCTGCTGCTCTCTCTGCTTGTGTTCCTCTCTCTCTCTTGCAAATGAATAAATAAAATCTTTTTTAAAAAAAGGAAAAAAATGCAATGGATTAGGATTCAGACAATATGAGTTAATAATATAGTAAATCACTATTCTTCTAGTTCGGTAAAATGGAAATAATAATCCATGAACTTTCTACCTTAGAGTGCTGATAAGAGGATCAAAATGAACTAATTAATTTCTGCTAATTAATTCTGCTAATTAATCTGACTTCTGTTTTGGCCAGAATCCTAGGACATATAACCTATATTAATGCTTTGCAAGTACAAATTTCTTAGGGAAGTAATGGTCAGAACTCATTGTTAGAAGTTCCTAAGCTCTAAATCCATCTTTTCAAGAATGGTTTTAGTTCCAGGTAATTATTTACTTCTACATATGTCAAATAAATGTAATGTTTACCTTAGAGAGCTCTGTTAAGACCTTAACGTTAGAATCTTTTTTTTTCATTTTCTAGGCTTGTTTACAAATTGATCCTGCTGAAAGGACATCATCTACTGATCTTTTGCATCATGAGTATTTTACTAGAGATGGATTTATTGAAAAGTAAGCATGTTGAGTGAGTGTGGACTTCTTAGTGTTTTATGTTAGGGAATTTTACTAGCATGAGAATTGCTACATAGGTTAATGTTACACACACAAAAATTCAATTTAACAAAGACTTAGTTCCTTTATTAACAAGGTCTATGGTAGACTTACAGGTGTCATGAAGAAAATTCTACCAATAAAAATAATTGTAGTTAACATTCATTACAGTTATGATGTCCTAGGCAGAGTGCTAAGCTCTTTATACATATTTTCAATGGTAATCATAGGCCTGCAGATAGTAAATAAACAATCAGTACTTTTTAGCTTTATTCCCATTTGTACCTTTGACTCAGAATAGTCTGGTTTTTCCTTTTTCTGGTAGCATCTCTGACCTATATGTTATAATTGGCATTTATTTCCCAAATGATTTTTTCCCTCTGCTTTATTTACTTTCTGTTATAGTGTTTGTTGGCATATTCTCCCTACCAAAGTGGAAGTTCCCCAAAGAGAGGGAACATGCCTTTAGCCCTTCTGTATAATGACAATGTAGATTTATAAGTCAGCTGTATTTCTTTTTTTTAATTTTTTATTTAAATTCAACTTAGTTAACATATAGTGTATTTTAAGTTTCAGGGGTAGAGTTTAGTGATTCATCAGTTGCGTATAACACCCAGGGCCCATTCCATCCCATGCCCTCCTTAATGCCCATCACCCAGTTACCTCATCCCCCCACTTCCCCTCTAGCAACCCTCAGTTTGTTTCCTATAATTAGGAGTCTCTTATAGTTTGCCTCCTTCTCTGTTTTCACTTTATTTTATATTATTTTTTTCTTCCCTTCCCCTATGTTCTTCTGTTTTGTTTCTTAAATTCCACATATGAGTGAAATCATACAGTATTTGTCTTTCTCTGACTGACTTATTTCACTCAGCATAATACCCTCTAGTTCCATCCATGTCATTGCAGAGGCAAGATTTCATTCTTTTCAATGACTGAGTAATAGTCCATAGTGTATATATACCACATCCTCTCTATCCACTCATCTAGGTTTTTTCCATATTTTGGCTAGAATCAGCAGTATTTCTAAAACAAACAAACAAACAAACAACAACCAAAACCTCAGCATTTTCTATTTGGGCTTTGAAAGAAACAGAAATTACTTTTCTTTAATTACAGAGTCATTCAGTTAGCCTTTGGATGTGAGGTCAAAAAAGATGAATGTCACTTTAAAATGTGATGGACTTAAGGTTAGGCATGTTAAAGTCCAGGAACAGCCATTGAAGATAGACTGAACTAGAAAAAGGTGAAAAAAAAAAAACTTTAGAGTACTTAGAATTTTAAGCATTTTAAGAATTTTAATATAGGGGTGCCTGGGTGACTCAGTCATTAAGCGTCTGCCTTTGGCTCAGGTCATGATCCCAAGATCCTGGGATGGAGCCCTGCATGGGGCTCCCAGCTCAGTGGGAAGCCTGTTTCTTCCTCTCCCACTCCCCCTGCTTGTGTTCCCTCTCTAACTGTGTCACTCTCTATCAAGTAAATAAATACAATCTTTTTAAAAAGAATTTTAATATAGAACAAAACAAGAATTTTGATATAAAACAAAAAAAAAATGAGAAGAAGATATATTCAAAATGCCATTGATGAAGAGAGTGCCCGTTACTGAATTTAAAAGTTGCTTATATCAAGTGCTACATAGACCACATTGATTTCTCTTGGGTACTTAGATGCTAAGATTTTAGTATGATGGGTGAAAATTCTTGAATTACAATGATGGAATCCTCGGAAAATGTTTGGGGAAGTCCCTTTCCTTTGATAAGAGGCCTCTCCCTTTCACAGAACCTTCTGCAGTACAATGGCGTTTTGACAGAAGTATGACATGTTCTTATTCAGCTAAATGAAACACTGGTTGTTTTCTTCATCTCTTCACACTACACCTTTCTAGACATGTGTCTTGCACAACTTTGGCAAGATTGGGCTAAACTGGGGAAGAATTCACTCATGGAATGATATTTTAAAATTTCCACAAACTAAGGGATACCTGGCTGTCTCAGTCAGTATACCACATGACTCTTGATCTTGGGGTGGTGAGTTTGAACCCCATACTCGGTGTACAGCTTAATGAAAATTAAATTAAAAATTTTAAAGGAAAATTAAAATAAAATTAAATTTTCTAAAGGAAAATTAAAATAAATTAATGCTAATTAAATTAAATTTCCCCAAACTGATGATTATAGTTGCTTCAGGGAGGGGAACTGTGTGACTCAGGGCAGGGTAAGAAGGAGACTTTTCAATATAGGCTTCTGAATTTTGAGCCATATGAATGGATTGTCTAATAAAAAATAAGTAACTTAAAAATTCAAACCATGACCCAAATGATCTCCCTTTAATATTAATATATTCTGTTAAATTTTTGTACTAAAAATATTTCTCTAGAATAAGGATTTCAGAAACCAGTTAGTTTATCTTTTAAGTACTGTTACTTTAAAGAACCACAAAAAGGATTAAATGGCCTGAGTTTTCCTTGAAAGAATAATTTATCAGAATGAAAAATACTTTTATTGAGTAAAGTTTCTATCAGAAGAAGAATCTAATTCATATAAACTTATTTTGTAGAATTTTTTTTATAATTTTTTTTATTTTTTATAAACATATAAAGTATTTTTATCCCCAGGGGTACATGTCTGTGAATCGCCAGGTTTACACACTTCACAGCACTAACCATAGCACATACCCTCCCCAATGTCCATTAACCCACCCCCCTTTCCCAGCCCCCATCCCCCCAGCAACCCTCAGTTTGTTTTGTGAGATTAAGAGTCACTTATGGTTTGTCTCCCTCCCAATCCCATCTTGTTTCTTTTCTTCTTTTCCTACCTCCCTAACCCCCCACGTTGCATCTCCACTTCCTCAGATCAGGGATATCATATGATAGTTGTCTTTCACTGATTGACTTATTTCACTAAGCATGATACCCTCTAGTTCCATCCACGTCATTGCAAATGGCAAGATTTCATTTCTTTTGATGGCTGCATAGTATTCCATTGTGTATATATACCACATCTTCTTTATCCATTCATCCGTCGATGGACATCTAGGTTCTTTCCATAGCT
>PISX010016571.1:0-45861 GCA_004024625.1 Mellivora capensis
TCAAAGAGCCTCCCCCAACTCAGAAAAACCATTTAGCCCAGTATCTAGTGCATAACCATGTTTTTCTTGGAAGGAACCAAGGCTGGCTTAAATGTGTAGATATTAGATATTTATCTGCAAGGACTTCAAAAATTTCCTCCACCCACGTTTCTCATGTTAAGGAGGAGGCCAAACGGTGCTTTGGCATTCTCCAGTGGCACCTTCTCTAAGTCCAAGGACATCTGGACACTGCTGTGTTATGCTCCTGGGAAGGAATGAATCACTTGAGAGTGACAGACTGTTTCCTCTGGAAAAAGACCAAGCTTACCCAAATAGTTGTTGCTCTTGTGCATCTCGGTGATGTTGATTTTGGTTGCTCCTTGGGGGATCTCGACCACGCGGTGGTAGCCCAGGCTCGTAAGGGCATGCTTGAACACGCCCGACACAACCTGACAGCCTGTGTTGTCGCCGCCGCACACCCCGCATTTGTCCACCACCTTGTCTGAGCCCAGGTAGTCATCACAGCCAATGCTCTGCAGAGAGGTGGAAAACAAAAGACTCTTGGAGCACATCACAGGAGCATGGGGGGAGACGGAGAGAGGGGAAAATGGAAAATCTATTGGTGGGTCTTGAACTGACCTCCCTCCTGCCCTCCATTCAGCTCTTGCGGTGTGCAAGTGCATTCTTCCCTCACTTGACAGATAGTCACAAATCGCCCACTCTGGGCAAGGAACTTCTTCTCAAGGTATGTGAGAAACGTACACTCTGGGAGCAGGGGGGAGGCCATAGACAGTAAAACATGACACATAAATCAAACAGCATGCTTGGGGGTGGCAAATGATAAGGAGAAAAATAATGGGGAGAGAAGGAATAGGGACAGTGTGGGGACCGGTCACTTGTTTACAGTGGTTGGCCAGTGAATTTGTCCTGAAAATTCATCCCCCTGTTGGACTCAGAGAAGAGACCATTGGGATTTTTTTTTAAGATTTTAGTTATCAATTTGAGAGAGAGCATGAGCGGGGAAAGTGGCAGAGGGAGAAGCAGACTCCCCACAGAGCGGGGAACCCGACTCAGGGCTCATTACGGGGACCCTGGGATCATGACCTGAGCCAAAGGCAGATGCTTAACTGACTGAGCCACCCAGGTGCCCCCCATCTGGGATTTTTATATAAAGTTCTTTGGGACCATGATAAGTACTGTGTCTACAATTGGGGTTTGTACCCAAGTCCTCTGTTCTAAATGACAGACTGTATAAACGCTTAGCAAAGGACCCTCAGAAGTGGTACTCACAGGCCCAGTGTCTTAGGACATTAAAACAAATTTGTTGAGATCTGGGTCTCCACTGGTCACTGGAGCTCTGAAGAGGCAGGAGCAGCAGTATTTTGCTTGGCACCCCCACGCATTTTTCCCAGGGGTAAAGGGGGAAGGGAGGCAATGGCCAGATGATCCACATATAAATAAATAAGGGTGTGATCCTTGTTCAGACAGGCCTATCAGCATTTAAAGGAGCTCCACTGACCTTCCTGAACTTCCTCCAAAAAAGATTCTTCCCATTACTCATTCTAAGACCTTTTAGCTTTATCATTTCCCTCCCTGTTCATGTTTTCTGTTGGGACGATTTTTTTTTTTTTTGCATGAAAAAAAAATTAAACCTTGGAACAAAGTGCAAAATCATTATCTTTATGCCATCCTTTCCCACTTCTGGAGCTGATTCCATAGGGCTCGCGATCATGCTTTCTGAACCTAAAATTTGGACGTGTGGTCTGAGCAAAGAATTCCATCACATTTCTACAGGCAGATAGAAGGGAGCAGATGATAGCTTGGACAATGAAGTACTGAGATGACAGGATCAGTTCACTGGATTCTGGGGATCGGGAATGACACTTGAAGTCAGGATGGGATTCTAAAACTTGAGACACATGTTTGCTGAATCACAGGCTTGTGTTGATTCTCGAATTCTAAGAGCAATCATCAGACCACATCTCAGGGGGCAAAGTGGTCAACAAACCATTTAAAATCCACTTTTGGTTGTGTGAAATATCCTTGGGTCTGTTCCTGTGGGCCCTACAGGTCAAATCCTATATGCAGAGTCAAATCAGAGGGGGTTCAGGCGTTCCCCTCCAACCTCACACTTGACTGACATCTTTCTGTAGGCACTATACCTGTACATTATTACTTCCATATTCCTGAGGGCACTTTAGTTCCTCAATAATAACTGATCTCTTCACAAATAGCTTCTCTGTAAAACATTATTTCTGACAATAACAGAACATCATCTCAGTATGTTCACCCACATCCAATTAACCTTTCAAAATGCCATGTTTGCTATGTATTTCTCCTCCTTCAACTATTTCTTGCCCCTGCTCCATGCACATTTTAGCAGAAAAATAAGGAAAATATTTTCCATGCATGATTTCCATCCCTGACCCCTTGGGTTCTCCTTGGCTTTGAAAGAAAGCAAGAAATAAACAGAACACCACATTGCCAAAGCAAGAGTCTCACCAAATTAAGGACATGCCTCTGATTGTCCCTGATGGGGCAGATGGAGAGAAAAGTGGGTTGGCACACAGTCCCTGTCCTGTCTAGTAAAGCCTCACCCTCCTCCCTTTGCATTCCTGCTACCCATGGACTCAGTTTATCCCAGACCGAGCTCATCCTCACGGGGCACTCCAATAAAGGGAACGATGTGCGTGAGGTAGGAATGTACACACAGGAAGTAGGAAAGCATGTTCGCGGAATAACATGGCTCCAGTGTAGGGTTGCTGGGAGGGATGAAATCAGGCTGGAGAATTCAGCTGAAGTGTTTAAGAATCTTGGTTTCCATGATAAGAATGAGAATTTTATCTGACGGCATCAACAATAACCACTGGATGTCTCAAAAAAGCGAGGGCCGTGCTCAGGTTTGTTTTCCGGGTAATAGCTTTGGCTGCTGTGGAGAGGATCCCAGAGTGGGGAGAACAGATAAGCTAGTGAGTCTCTCTCAACTAAAGAGAGTGTCGGGGATATTTCAAGGATAAATGAGAGCCGTCAAAGACGAGGACGGACATCCCATGAATCCTTAGCCCCCAGCCCAAATAGAATGGGATGATCATAAGGTTGGCGTCAGACAACCACAGCTAGGCTAAAAGCCATTTAATCTTGTGAAACAGATATTATAGTAAAATGCTCTGCACAGTTCCACGAATGCTACCCCACACACCGGGTTTCCTGCGTAGCACGGCCTCTCTGGAGGAATCAAGACATAGGGAGGGAAGGCTGTAGCAGTTTTTCCCTGACCGACGTTCAAATGACCTGGAGGTTGACTTCCGTGAAGCCTGCAGCCTCACAAGTGTAGCCAAGAACTAAAGGTGACATCCTGTTTCCTCGGGGCTGGATGGTGGCTTCCTTCTGGGGTCAGTGCGGAAGACATCTCCACCACCATCCAGACCTTTGGGGACAACTCCCAGAAATGAATTGGGTCGGAATTCTGGCTTGCACCTTAGGAAGCTGGTCAGTTGGTCTCTGATGGGGATGACTTAAAAATGCTGGTCTGTGTCTCCAAACTCAGAGGTACCACCCAAGTGCCATCCGTAGGGGCTTTAGGTGGGCACTCGAGTCTGCTGGACCCAGGTTTTGTGCTGGCTCGGCCACTTCGGAGGGCTAATCTTTGGATGTGTTAATTAGCCATCCTGAGCCTTTGGTGTTTTGTTGCTGGGGATGGTATGTGTCTGTCTCACAGCAATGCTGGGGGATCTAATGATGTAAACATAGAAGGCACCTAGCAAAATGCCAGAATAGGGCGATTTCTCAGAAAACATGGGATTTTATTATTTATTGTCTTCCTATACTGGGTTTCATCGGTAACCTATCCATTTTCAAGTAAATTCTATCATCACGTAAGCACAGACCCGCTCCTTTTTCTAGAACACTCCCTAGTACTTCCCAGTTGCAGACATTCTCCTCCTCATTTGGAGAAAGTCAGAAAAATCCAAAGAGCTAAGAAAAAGTCATCCTTCCCCATACAAGTAAGGCACGTTGCGTGGCCCCTTTACCCTCACTGTTCCAACAGCACCAAGTGAAAAGGGACAGAATGAACATCTGCTCCTTGATCTACCTTTATTTCATTTTTATTTATTTTTTTATTTTGTACTGTGGTTCCAAAGAGATATTTCCTGCTGTTACAAAGGCAACTGGACAACTATCAGACATCCTTAGTATTCTTCCAGCGATTTCTACAACATGTTGTAGGAAAATTTTACACGTTGCAAGCCATCACAAGAGAAATTGCTCAAGAATTACCCCCAATTGTGTGCCAAATTAACCTAAATGAAATTTCCTGAGGGAAATGAGCCATCTGCATGACGTGTCTGGTGGTGGATTTCACTGGGAGGAGGCCTCCATACATCCTGGCAGGGTAGGCCGGTGCCAGGCCTGCAGATAGTACCGCTTCTGATTCCCTGATGGGAAGCAGATGTTTCTGTGTGTGCTCAGTAAACACACCAGATATGGCGACCCCAACTGGTTGGCTAGATGACACAGACAGGTAACAAGATGTGTCTTAATAATTGTGCTGTCACAACAGGGTAGGGGAATGTTATTATTAAAATGATAAGTAGCTAACACCAGTTTACTTTTATTTGTAGTAAGCTCATTTGTGGGAATACATAGAGATGCCAGAACTTTTATTCATGACATTCTGTTGGAAGAAGTCCTTTGCATAAGGATAAATATCTCTCTCTTACTACTATTAAGAATGTATATCAATACTACCAAAAGCCATTTGGTAATATATACTGTTTGACCCCAATTCTTCTATGAATTTACACTAAGGAAGTGATAAGAAAGTAGGCCAATGATTTCTGTAGGAAGCAGCTCATCACAGTTGTTATTATCAATTAAAAAAATCAGAAAAATTTTAAGTGTCCAACATAGAAAAACAGTTAAACAATATATAGAAATTATCTGGAAAATGCTGGATGAGTCTTTCTCCCATTGTCATTCTCATTAAAATCTGCCAGCACTTATGCCTGCCTGACTGACCTTCAGTTCAGTATCATTCAGGAAATATTTCCTGAGGCAACTCCTACTATGTGCCAATAAGTTGTAGACAAGGAGACATGAGGGTAAAACAAACATGATTCCTAACTTATGGTCTAAATCAGTGGTTGGCAAATGACAGACCGCTGGCCAAATCTGGCCCACAACCTGTTTTTGTAAATAAAGTTTTATTAGAACACAAACCTGCCCATTTGTTTACTTATTGTCTACAGCTGCTTTTGTGCTGTAACAGCAGGGTTGAATGGTTGCAACAGAGATAGCATGGCCCCCAGCGCCCAAGATATTTATGATCTGGCGCTTGATAGAAAAAGTGCCAACCTCTAGACTAAATTGGAAGGTGCACATGATCCCATGATTCAGTACAGTATATTGAGGCAGGAGAGAGATGTGCAGAGCCCTGTGTGGCCAAGACTGAGGCTCAGGCTAAAGCTTTCAGATTTACTTCTGCTTGTCCTCACCTATTTCCTATATGCCACCCACTTGACTTCTCCCAATCTGTCTCAACCCTAAAACAGAAGGCAAAGAGCTGCCATCTTCTACCTCACTAGTCTTCAAGTATTGTTGTTGTTGTTTTAAGCAGAAGAAACATACTTCTCAAACAAAACTTCATGCAGAAATGCAAGACTCCAACATACAAAATGAGATAGGATTTGGAAGTTCAGCATCTCACCTTCCTACCTTCTCCCTCATGACCACGGTTTCTCAACCATCCCTCTAGGGACATTTTGGGCCAGAGACTTCCCGGGTGTGGGGGCTGTCTTCTGCATTGTAGGATAGCTGGTGACACCCCTGGCTTCTGGATGCCAGTGGCATTTCTCCCCTCAGTGGGACAAATGAAAATGTATCTAGACGTTGCCACATGTCCCTGTAGTAAAAGAGTCACCTTCAACTGATTGAGAATCACCACTCTAGCATAATCCATAGCTCACGGGACACCAGAGAAGAGCATGATAGATCCTCCAGAAAGCATCAGAACAATGGAAGTTCCAGAGAACCACCAAACAGCACTCTGTCCATATCAGAATCTAATGAGCAAAGAATATTTTTTATCCCAGTTTTTAAAAAACCATTTCCACACTGTGATCAAACTAACCAGTATCCTAGGGCTCTTCAAGCTTGCCATCTGGCTTAATTTTAGTGTGTCAGGATTACATACTGGAAAGAGCACAGTGCCTAGTATGCAGTAGGTACTAAATAAGTGTCGAATGAAAGAGTAGCTGGTTGAGGCATCAAGAGATCAAAGTTACAGGACCAATTTTCTCCTTCAACTGGTCATCTCTAAGGTATTTTCTGATGTTGAACTGTTTCTGAAAAAGAGAGGTACAGCCCCGATGTGAGGAATCCTGCCATGTCTAAATTCAGAGGAATTTGCCGTATGTTGACAAAATTAAATTAGAAACAGGAATCCATGGGAAACAAACTGACACTGTCATTCATTTGAAGAGAAGAAACGGTCCACGGGATGAAAGGTATTTTGGCTTTCCTAATGAAGGCAATTGTGAAACTAGTGATCTGGTTTTAATCAGGCTTATGGTTGTCGCTTTTCAGTACCTTATCCTGTTTCATTAGAGAATAGCACCTTTACCCAGTGACTTCAGTGGAAGAATATGTTGGTGCTCTCGTCGGATAAAGTTGGGTGAGAATCAGCTGCAGTGATGTTTACTAACCTGATGAAAGAAGCCCTGAGAGGGAAACACTTCACATGCTGTAAGAGAGTTACCACCCTCGTTGCCATGAGGGTCATCTTTCTGTGGAGAGTAGGGGTGCTCCAAACTAGAAAGTGCCAATGCTTCACTTTCATGGTCTTCCTCCAGGTGGCTTAAAGTGGCGGGGGGGGGGGGGGGGGGGGGATGAATGAATAATGACAATGACAACTGCTTTTATTATAAAAATAAGGTATATATATTTTTGCATCAAATAATAGAAGCCTCTAGACTTTCCTTTTACTTTTTTTTATGATTTTATTTACTTTGTCAGAGAGAGAGAATGAGAAAGAGAGAGCACAAGAGCACAAGCAGGGGGAGTGGCAGGCAGAGGGACAAGTAGGCTCCCTGCTGAGCAAGGAGCCCAACGTGGGACTCGATACCAGGACCCTGGGATCATGACGGGTCCTAGGATCATGATCTGAGCCAAAGGCAGACGCTTAACTGACTGAGCCACCCAGGTGCCCCTCCACCTTACTCTCTAAAATGTAAGGCTGTACGGTAATTTCTCTGTTTAAAATACTTGGTCAGAACAAACACTTTAAAAATGTTCAACATCACTCGGCATCAAGGAAATACAAATCAAAACCACAGTGAGATACCACCTCACACCAGTCAGAATGGCTAAAAGTAACAAGTCAGGAAATGACAGATGCTGGCGAGGATGCGGAGAAAGGCGAACCCTCCTACATTGTTGGTGGGAATGCAAGCTGGTGCAACCGCTCTGGAAAACAGTATGGAGGTTCCTCAAAAAGTTAAAAGTAGAGCTGCCCTACGACCCAGCAATAGCTCTACTGGGTATTTACCCTAAAGATACAAATGTAGTGATCCGAAGGGGTAAATGCACCCCGATGTTTATAGCAGCAATGTCCACAACAGCCAAACTATGGAAAGAACCCAGATGTCCACCGACAGATAAATGGATAAAAAAGATGTGGTTCATATATACAACGGAATGTTACTCAGCCAACAGAAAAATGAGATCTCGCCATCTGCAATGATGTGGATGGAACTAGAGGGTATTATGCTAAGCAAAAGAAGTCAAACAGAGAAATACAATTACCATATGATCTCACTGATATGTGAAATTTAAGAAACAAAACAGAGGATCATAGGGGAAGAGAGGAGAAAAAAAAACAAGACAAAACCAGAGAGGGAGACAAACCATAAGATACTCTTAATCATAGGAAACAAACTGAGGGCTGCTGGAGGGGAGGGGATGGGTTAACTGGGTGATGGGCATTATCGAGGGCACATGATGTAATGAGCAGTGGGTGTTACATAGACTGATGAATCACTGAACTCTACCTCTGAAACCAATAATACATTATATGTTAATTAGTTGAATTTAAATTTTAAAAAATGGAAAAAAAAGAAAAGTGATTCAAAACAAACTGTATATATATTTAGAAAAAAGTGAAATACTTGGTCAGATTGTATGGAAACTCTATAGGGCCTCAGGAGGGGCCCATACCATGTGGGGCAGTTCTGTCAGATACTGTGGCTTGGGGTGGCCAAGGGGTCAGGACTAGGAAGTTTCCTGAAGAAAGGAGCAGAGATACACTGTCTGCATTCTGTAAGGTGAAGTTCTGGAAGCAAGTATTGGCAAAAAGGCAACGGTGAGTTGGGTTGATGACTGTGTCCTAGGATGGAGGCTGTTTGCACCCTGGTCTCATTTCTATGGCCGTCTGGGCTCAGGCAGCCTGAGTCTACAGGTGTGGGTCCAACCAGAAGGCTCTCAGAGGACTGTGGGTGAATCCAGCACCCACCAGAAGGCAATGAGGGAGACTCTTGTTTGCATCCTTGTCATGTCCTTGACACAGAATGTCTCTCCAAATGTGCCTGTTTGCATCTCTCTCCACAAGACGGCACCTAGAAGTCTTGGTAAAAGGGTACTCACCTAAGCAACTAGTTTAGGAATAGGAGACAATGGTTGAACATTTAAAGGATGGTTGTTGAGAAACACCAGAAGGGCCGGCTCAGCAATTCAGGCTGATTGCATATTGATGGTTGTTATGATAGGACTTTTGCTTCTCAAAACGTTTTTGTGGAGCATTTAAAAATGTGAGCGAACTATTCAGGCCTTTTATTATCTGATTGTTCATGACAATGCTTAGAAATCTGCATGAGTGCATTAAACATTGGGAGTTAATGGGCTTTTGGATGCCACTGGATGATCTCCAGGGATGGCTGAGAAGACTGGCTGGCTGGGTGGGGAGATGAAGAGGGAAAAGTTTGGGGCTTGAGTCCCAAGGCTGTGGAGTCAGGAGCAGCATACTGCAATGCTGTTTTGGGGAGATGCTTAGCAGACACAGGCGTGGAATGGAGATGGAAAGAGTGGAGGCTGAGAAGCACAAAGACAGCTACATTTGGATGGGCACAGAGGGAAGGAGACCTGGATGGAGAGAGGGATTAGAACACAGGGCAAAGGCACACTGACAATGTTACACTGAGGACACAGCCAATGGACTTCTATTGAAGGATGCTCTGTTGAAGGGGAAGAAGGGAAGACTTCTAGGTCCATGGCGTGGGAACCTGGAAGACTAGAAATGGTGCCTATTTCAGGCAGAAGCCTTACAGATGCTATGGGGGATGGGGTGGGAGGTGTGCAGACCCGTGATGGAGTCATCTCAGAGCCAGAATCTTGATCATTACTTCGTTCACTGGATTTGGTCATATTAATTCTCTCTCTTTGAGTGGAACTTTCCTCTAACACCCTAAACATTTTCATTTTAGCTTTTTGGATGGAAATTCTTCCAAAGTATATATATTTTTTTCTCCTCTGTCTCACTGTTTGTTTGTTTGTTTTTAAATCAAGAATAATAAACATTATTTGATCTTTTCTAGACCCTTGTTACTCAAGGTGGAGTCCATGGACCAGCAAGCACAGGCATCATATGAGAGATTGTTAGAATTCCTGGCCTCCATCCCAGGCTTCCTGCAATTGAAATTTCTGTTAGAGCAGCATCCTTAGGTGATTCCTGGGCAATATGGGATTCTTTGGCTTTGGGGGTCACTCTTTATTTACTTCATGTTCTTTCTACTCTTCTCAGGTTGCACACCAACCCCTAAGTGACAGCCAACTCTCCCATCCAGGCAAAACAAAGACAGTGTGACATTACTACCCTTTTGGTTACAAACTGGAAAAAATGCCTTCGGAGAGCTTTTCCCTGTGAGATTTTTAAGGGTAGGGGGTCGGGGTGCAGGCAAGACACACATTCACACACAGTCGCCAAAGAATTCCAGTGTTGCACAGCAGGAGAGGCTCTGGGCCTCCTGCTTCTTGCCTCATAGATGAAGAACCAAGTCCTGAGAGGGGAAGTGATGTCTCCTGGGCTGCAGAGAGAGGACTTCATGCTAGGGACTCCTTCTCATAGGAGTCCCTGCGATGGGACTGCGATGGCCTCCAGCTCCTTCTGATGCAGGGTGTTCTTTTCTCCTCCCCTCAAATGGTCCCTCTTCTTTCCTTTTGCTTATTATGTCCCCATAACCATGTGAGAATGCTTTCATCTACCAACTAGAAGAGCAACTCCTTTTAACAAATGGTCCTTGTGAAAATACTTGGATAAACTGCTTGGGGTCAGCAGAAACCAAGGCAACAAGAGATAATGGTCAACCTGAGATATGGTTAAATGGGAGGAGTCTGGGTTTGCTTCCAGGGCTGGAGAGAGAAGGAAGGGACAAAGCAGGGGAGAAGCTAAGAGATGGAAATAGAAGTGGGTGGGAGGACCGCGGTTAACTGCCCTTGCACCTGAATCTCGCTTGCTGACATTTAAACCTCCCTCTGTTCCTGGCTCTCCCAGGTCTTCCTCGAAGTTCTACACTGGCATTAGGCCTATTCTCCTGCCTTTAGGATTTCTGGCTTAGACTTCTTAAAGCCCCCTTCTTTACATTTCCATCATCTGAAATGTCTCTTCTATGTTCCCCCCTCTCCAAAAGACTTTCCTTCTAGACACATACATGCCTAAGAGCTTCCAAGATGTCCTCAACAACTGCAGCTCTCATAATTTTTCTGAGTCTTACACAAAGCCAGTAAGGCATAATTCTCAAATCCTTTGTGAGGATTAAATGAGAACATGCAGATGGAGATACCTAGTTCAGAAACGGCATAGAATAGGGGCTGGGAGAATGATGGTATGCTTTCCTCCTGGAGGTTGTGTTTGTACCACTTCAAGGGACCTGTCCCTGAGACACGCAGCATCCTCTTTCTCACACAAGGCACACACATTTCTCTACTTTCAGAGGAGCCTGGTCTGTTTCCTCTGTCCACTGAAATCTCGCTTCTACAATTCCAAGGTGGTGTTTGAAGCCACAGTAACAGGCAAACCGTGGTGATCATTCACATTTCCACCATGTTCTGGAACAATGGTGATCAAGATTTTCAGAGATTTTCTTATAAATTTATTATCTCTCTCTCTCCCTCTTTTTAAAATGTGTTTCTTTTATGAGTCTTTCCTGGCTTGTGTTGGAGACCAGCTATGAAAAAACCTCAAAAATTGTCAAGGGGTTATGTTCATTTTAGAAACAGAGCAAGGGAGGCTATGGACAGAGCTTACAGCTTGGGCACAGTGGAACACAGTCTTAGAGGATTTGGGGTGAAAACCAGAGGCAAGCAGGGATGCAGTCAGTTTGGAGGGATCCAGGAGGTAGGAAGTACCAAGTCTGTAAGTGACAGCTATCACAGAAAGAGCACTCACCCCATACTAGGCATCTTCTGTACCTTAGCCTGTTTAATGTTCTTGACTCTTGGTATTTTATCGAAACTCAGAGAAGGTAAGGTCACACAGAGGTGTGATAGAGGGTTCAAACGAAAGGCTTCCTGGGTTTAAAGCTCAGGTTCTCTGTCCTCTGCTGGTTGCATAATCTCCTAGTCTAGTGGAAAGCCTTCTTGTAAGAACAAAGCCTGTGTCCAAGGACCATATATACCAAGGGCTAGAATGACCAAGAACTACATAGGGATAATTCATCCTTATTGCTCATATCTCTAGGGGCTGTTCTCTGGCTTCCCCCAAGACCCTTACTCATGGACTCTAGCTGTAGTTTATTGCCTCCTCTCTCATGAGTACTAACAATTGATTTGATTGATTTGGCAATCTCCTAGAGCTTCTCTTCATTCTCCTGCTCTCCCGTGTTGTCTCCTTCTGTTCATTCAGTGCACATTCACCCAAGGGAGGTAACATCTATAACACTACCCTTTCTTTCATAGCAAATTCCTAGGTTCAAAATTATTCACCGAAATTCTAACTGTCTTTCTCATTTGTCTTCCTAGGCATGGAAACTGCTGGTTTATCAAGCTGGGAAATATTTATGACCTAAGAAAAAGCACCCTGTTCAATGGGAGATAAGATGACCTCATTCAAGAGCTTGCTCTTTGGTGCTAGAATGACCAAGAAGTCAAATCAGGATAAATTCTTCCGATTCTCTCTTTTGACCATCGACGCATCCAACATCCAACTTTAATATTCAATTCACTAAGAAATGAAGACACTATGTGTTCCACGCATACTCAGAAGGAAGAAACTGGGCTGACATATTTAAACATGAAGGCTCCTTCACGGTTCTTTTGAAGGATGGCTAAGAACAGGGTTATCTGTCAAACTCAATGTGTTCCATAACAATAATTCAGGTGGCAGCCAGATGAATAATTCTCATGCTTACAGAGAACTTCCCGACTCTTACAACTTGAAAGCAAAAGGTAGGGCCGTGGCAGGTATGACACATGGCTTCCAAGTGATCACATTAGTAGTATGCACTTGTGTACACAAATATTTAGGACATGCAACCCAGCTGGATAAATACTGCTCCTTCTTTGGGGAAGCCTTGAAATTCTCAATTTTCACCAGTCCCTTCTTTAAACAGATCCTATTGATGGGCTTTTAAATCATGCCCCCAGATGCGTCAGCATAAGAAAGGCTAATGCTGTGGTTTCAGGTAATTTTTCCTGCATGTGGCTGTGAAATTTATCTTCCCAAGATGCCGCTATCATCATGTCATTCTTCTGACTCAAAAGGCTTCCTGATGTCAGCTGTCACTTAAACAAGCTGATTATTTCCTCCCAGGCTTTATGCCTGTATTTGAGTCCCTGATTCCAGGTGGAAAGGAGCGCCTGGGGCTGGAGCAGCTCAAGGAAAAGCTCCAGCCCAGGTGTGGAAAACCGAGTGAAGTACGAATTTTGAAAAGAATCCAGCTTCCTTATGCTTCCGCAGCAAAGGTATACTTTGTTAAAGCGACAGTCCATGCTAATTGGGAACATGCATTATTAAGGATGTATTCTAATTTATTGGGTTGGTCTGGCGAGGCTAAAGGCAGATGAAGTTCTCAAAAGGCATCTGACACATGGAAGGCACCCAATACATACTATGTTTTATTTAAAGTCAAGTTAAAGACAACACAGAGGGCACATTCAAAGAACTACAAACAAATGGTACTCGTTCCTAGCTTAAACAATAGCCGCCTTGGAATGTTATTTAGTGAGAGAACGGCCTGCGTGTACTTTGAAGAATGTGGATGGCAGCAAATATGGAAGCAAAAAGAAAAGCATTACTCTATTCAGAGTCGAATAACCCTAGTTAAAAGAAAGCCAGAGCCAAAGTCAAAAAGTCAAAAATGCTCTTTTGACCACGGATGGACTCCCCGGGGGCCCATGAAAAAGGTGTAGGACTCAGAGAGGCCTACAGAAGTTCTCATGAGCATCAAGGAAAGCCATAGAAAGAAAGGAAACTGGTGTTTGCTGAGGATCTCCTTGGGTGAAAATATTTACTACCATCTTAACAGAGGAGGGAAGAGGGAAGTTCGGTGACTCGCCCACAGTCACACAGCGAGGCATCAGGATACGAGCCCATGTCTATGGAGCTCGAGAACCCAGAAGCAGGGTGATAAGATGCAGGCCAAGCACGTGAGGTGGACACAGTGAAGAGACAGAGACTGTGCTGGCGAACAGCCCATGCTGACAGGTGAGGAAGAGGGGCTGCAATACGAGGGAGTGGGAACCACTCTGGGAGGGGGTGAACACTGGGGCCACAGAGGCAGGTGTCCATGGACTGAGGATATGCAGCCCGGGGTTGACAGGTGGTGGCTGGAAAGGCGACTTCTGAGTGCCTGCTCTTCTCTGACATTTCATGGAAATGATCACCATTCATGGGACAGCTCCAATTTCCCGGAAGCTTTGTGTCCTCTCTTTTCCACTATCCCCACAAAGCCCCGACACTAAAAAGTCTCCTAGCCACTTTCTCCTGTTATCACAAAAGGATTAGATGGAGACTTCCTCTCCAGGGCAGACCCAAGGTCTAGGACATGAAATCCTTTGGACGACTTCTCTTTCCAGGAGGCTCCCTCAGCCTCAGGCCTCCAGAATGTTCTCCTTTGATGAGCAGAAAGGGAACCATGAGCTGATGGGTCAGGGTTTCCCCTAAGACCACTTTTCCTTGGGGTTTATCTGAGTCATGCTAGTGATCCTGGGGATTTTCAATCCCTTTTGAAATCTAAGGTCACCCTTTTTGTGACTGTATCCTACATATATTTGAGGGCGGCAAAGAAATCACTGTATGATTTTAATTTCTTCAACTTGTGTTTTTAAATGATGATTTAAAGAAAGAGTCCGCTCCCTTTAAGATAAAGAAACTTGTGGAAATCTTGAGCACAGGAAGGCTACAAACCTATAGTTTAATAGGCATTGCTGCAGAACATTGATTTGGAGTTGTTAATGCCTCCTGTGGGTTCTGTGAGTTAGCCAAGGCATGAACCCTGAGATAAGAAGTGAATTGGTTTGTTAGAGAAAGTATCTACTTGAACACCGGAAAATCCTCACCTCAAGTACGTTGGTAATGGTGGATATGGTTGACACAAAGCTACTGAGATAGTAACTAGCAAAATTATTTATTTGCTTCTTAGGATGGCCAGAAAACCACATCATTAGCAGACCTAAGGGTGTTTGCCTTTCTCTGCTGTGGCTCAAAATCATCCACAGATTGAGCCGGGTTTGTTAAGAGAAGCTAAAATATCAGGGAACAGAATACATGCAAAGATGGCATAGGGCATTGATCTTGTTGGCCGTGAAAATCAAATTTGGACTTCCTTATAAATTTGGACCTTACGGGTAGCAATGCCTGTCAGCCACGACCATTCACTCTCCTTGCTGTAGAAGACCACAGTTCTTTATTTTATACAAAGATCACTAAAATGGATCTGAAATAAAGGTCATCTATCTTTCACAGAACATATAACTTTGGAATTTCATTTCCTAACAGATTTTTGTAATATCAAGAAGAGCAAAACAGCACAACCAATAAGATCAGGAAGAGGCTTATCAGAGTCAATTCCAGCTTCTTAGCAAGTATTTCCACTAAACACAGCATGCTGGAACCACAGAATCTTGGGAGTAGAAAAAAATCATAGGCATGTGGTCTAACCAAGGTCAGAGGAAGTGCCGTAGGGGTCACGTTCCATACCGGAGCCAGCCTAGGATCTGCTGTTCCTTGCCAAGACCCTGGACAGGTCACAGGACCAATTTAACTTATAAAATGTGTCTTTTAGGGACGCCTGGATGGCTCAGTTGGTTAAGCGGCTGCCTTCGGCTCAGGTCATGATCCCAGCGTCCTGGGATCGAGTCCCACATCGGGCTCCTTGCTCCGTGGGGAGCCTGCTTCTCCCTCTGCCTCTGCCTGCCTCTCTGTCTGCCTGTGCTTGCTCGTTCTCTCTCCCTCTCTCTGACAAATAAATTTTTTTTTAAAATGTGTCTGTTAGATGAGATAGATCCATAATTTTCAAACTATTTTAAGGTTTTAATGCTTTCATAATCCTGCTATCATATTTTCAAATCGTAAGAGTTCGAGAAACACCATCCTCAACTGTAGTTCCCACTTAACACACTGAAGGCAACTGTGTTAACTTACTTTTGTGCAGCCCTCAGAACAAACTGCTCCCATCTTTACTGTAATCTAAGAGATTACCTGTCTAAAATTCGCAATTTGTTGTCTGCCTTAATCAAGAACTCCTCAAGAGTTGTAAACTGAAACAAAATTCAGAAATGAACTGGGGGGTGGGGGTGCCTGGCGGCTCAGTCGGTTGAGTGTCTGCCTTCGGCTCGGGTCATGATCTCAGGGTCCTGGGATGGAGCCTTGCGTGGGGCTCCCTGCTCAGCGGGATGTCTGCTTCTCCCTCTCCCTCTGCCCCTCCCCATTGCTCCTGCTCTCTCTTTCTCTAATAAATACAAATCTTAAAAAAAATAGTTAATCAGACTTGAAAATGGCAGTAACTCCATTGACTCCCTTCTCCCTCCTAATGGTGGTTGCTCTTCCAAGAGAACCATTTTCCCTGAGTTTTCTATGTATTCTGTTGCCATTGGTAAACTCGTGTTGTTACCTCTTCTCACCTGAACCCCTAATTCAAAAGATGGCTCTCTTGAGGAGACCTTTAGGTGTTGGTGTTTTCCAGCTAAAGTCCCCGGGTTTATATTTGAAAAACATTCTGTTAATTATTGTCTTTTCTCTTTTTGACTCATTGTCCAGGAAACTCAGGAAAGAGACTAAGGGAGGAATGCCCTCATTTCTCAAGGAACGAAACCTCAATCTGCAAAGCAGTTTTGAGGGGGAGACTCACTGTCATCCAGAGCTCTTCTCTTAGGAAGCTGCTTACAGGTGAGAAATCCCTGGATAGAAGGGAGAGCTGGGCCAGGGAGGGATCAAGTCTTCAGGTTTCCCCCCTACAGGTTCTTTCCCTCAGTGATGTAATGGGAGTCAGAGAGCTGGGAGCTCCTGATTACTGGGGGACCAGCTGGGCCGGGGGATGGAAGGCACAGTGCCAGACCACTGTCAAGGGCTAAGCAAAGTAAAATTTCTCAGTGCTGGGCTCCACGACCAAGAGCGAAGAAAAAGCCAAGAATTCAGAAGCAGAAGATGCTGGGAGCGTCAGTCCAGTGATGAGAAAAAGAAATTACTGGAATGAAATGAAATGGAAGAGGAGTGGAACTGACATTTGTTGGGCACCTCTGGATTTTATTTATCCGTGTTTCATTTCATCTTTTTACTAGCCACGAGGCAGCTATTACCTGTTCCCCATTTTAATTCAGTGGAAGAACTGAGGTTCAGAAAAGTTAACCAACTTGGTGGAGGTCACACGACAGACCCAGACGAAACCCTGGTCTGTGTGCAAAGCCCACATGCCTCCCGTGCTACCTGGATAAACAGAAGGTGATGAGCGGAAGCCTCACGGCAGACAGACCTCCCTGAGATCTGAGCTCCCTGAGCTGCCATTTGCCAGCTGGGTGACCTTAGGCAAATTCCTTAAGCCAGTGAAGCCTCAGTTGCCTTATCTATAAAATGGGCGTACAGTAGAACCTACCCGATAAGCTTTTAAGAGTCAAATGAGATCATACATGAAAATGCATACACTTAAAGTGCCACACAGTAAAGCACCTAATAAACATTAACTCCATCAACCTTATGATCATGATTATTTTCAATACCCCCGCTTCATCCCCACGCCCCTGCTCCGAACCACACGGCTGGGAAAAAATCAGGAGTTTATTTCTCAGATAACTGGCGATCTCTACAGAGTATGTTTTTGATTCTCAAACATTTGGTAACCACAAGATCATGTGTTCCAACCAATCCATGATGGGTTTCCTTTAGAAAAAGGCAGATACAAAAGAAAATAGACAAGGCTTTCAGCCTTCTAGCAAAGTTACGGTTGTAAATTGGTCCCATTTTTGCATTCTCAGAAAACCAAGCTGCTATCATCAGACCATCTTCTCACATGATTACTTTTCCCAGAGAGCTTTTCATTTTCCAGGGCGCCTCACACACACACACAAAGCGCATGTGTGTGTGTGCGCGTGTGTGTGTGCGCGCGTGTGTGGGTTCCCACCCTATAAATCTCCCGCTTGGCAGGGAGTGTTGATGGTTTCTGTGAAAGGGTCTTTGTGTCCCTTTTTGTCTAAAGGCTTTTTCATTAGAAGCCTGGAAGTCAAGGTAAGTACTGCAGGGATTCGAGGATCTCTTGGCTTTTCTCTCACGTCCAAATTATCTCCTGGAAAAATAAAAGTCCTACATTCTCTGCCCTCGGTTAATAGAAGTGACAGCTGGGAGAGCTTCAAATCTGGCCTTAATTAATGGGCACTGCACAAATGTGACCAAAGCATATTTGCAGAGAAGAGGCTTTAAATAGCATCAAATGTTCGTGAGCACGAGGCCATGCGATGGCAGGAAATCTCTGACCATCTTAATGGGATCAGGCTTTTGTGTGGAAACAATGGCGAGCCAACCACAGGCCAGCTGACAGCCATTAGAACCGCATTCTCATCTGTGGTGGTGTGTGAAGGCTCTTAAATCACCACTCACCAAGACGGAGGAACATGAACTATGGCGTGAGGTAACTATAATAAAACTGGGTGCCCAAAGGAGTGGCCTCCACGCCGGTGTTTGCACAGTTTACCCAGAGTGGTCTTCCCCTTGAACCGGCGGCTGCCGTGGCCATACAGGAGCATCAGATTCTTCAAGAAACTCTGCCCTTCACCTCTGAGGCTAGTGTTTTCCACTCAGTTCTGACCCATCTTTCTTCAACTTGTTCTTCCCGTCCCCTCCGTCCCCAAGTCACTGTTCTTCTTCGCTCACATTTCCCATGTGAATTACCCCCCAGGGGAGACTCCTTCTCTCGGATCATATAGGAATTTAAGACTGTCCCTTATCCGGTTGTGGCCAAAGTTCCCAATGCACCAATGGGCTGCAGATGTGTTCCTACTTACCTAAACACTTATACTGAAGATGGCCAAGATCTGAACACGTGGGCATGATGTTCACTGATGCATTTCAGATACTTTCATTTCTAGATACTGATCTAGAAGCTGGTGATGTCTACAAGAAGATTCCACATTCTCAGGGAACTTCTAGAAGCTATCCCTGTCCCTGCTGGCTGAGCTGGGTTGGGTAGGGAAAGCCCTCTGCTAGGTGCTCTACTTATGTGATTCCACTTAGTCCTCAGAACAACCCAGTAAGGTGGCTGCTATTATCCTTTCCTTTGATCAATGATAAAACTAAATTTTGAGTGACAGTGCAACCAGACAACTCTCCCCCAGCCAGGGAGCTGGTGAGCACAGAGGCTGGACTAAAATCGGGCTCATCTGTTGCTAAGTCCCGCGGCCTTGTCCATTATGCTGTGCTGACCTTCCTCTCTCATCGTTTGCCTCCCAGTCTATGGAGGAAAACAGACAAATAAATTCACAAGTACTGATAATTAAATCTAGCAGGAAACTGAACTAATAGGAAGACAGCTATTAAAAATCTATACCAGTACCCAAGTAAGCTGTATGTTCAAGGAGCCAAAATTTGTCCCTTCAAGAGAAATACTATTCTTTTTTATATATATCTTATTTTATTTAAATTCAATTAATTAACATATAGTATATAATTAGTTTTAGGAATAGAGTTCCGTGATTCGTCAGTTGCATAGAACACCCAGTGCTCATTACATCACGTGCCCTCCCTCCTTAATGCCCATCGCTCAGCTACCCCATCCCCCTGAGAAATACTGTTCTTGATTTTAAGTCACTGTGTTTCTCCAGCTCCACCTGTGTTCGCCCTCAGTGGAATCACTGTCACAGGAGGAGCTGGTCATCTGTACACCTGACTTAGAACAAGAATCTGAAGAGTCCAAATTTGGGGGCAATGCAACAGCATATCCTGGAAGCAAGTTCCTGTTAAGAGTCCACAAATGCCCAGGGCTTCCGAAAAGTTTGATTTTGGTCTTTTGGTTGCTTTCCTTCCCCAAATCCTCTTTCCTTTCCTGTCCCATCTTGACCCCCAAAGAAAAGGACAGGCTGTCAGATAAGTTGCTGAATTGGGGAGACCTGGCATGAAGTGGGTGTCACAGTAATGGGGAGACTTGGTACAGCACCAGGCTCGGATAAGAGCTGAAAGAACCCTGATTTCAACCTCCTCTCACTTGTGAACTAGGCTTTTATCATCAGCCTCTGTGTCCTCAGGAGAAAAATTCACATGTAAGCTGTTTGTATAGTCTTCGTATTAATATAAATAAACAAGACCCTACATGAGATGCAAAAAAGAAATTAATCGGGACCAGGCAATGTTTCCAAATCACTTACAGTACTTTCTGGGAAAACAAAACTTTATATTTAAAACATAACAGGAAAAAAATGTGCAATACTTCAGTCCAAGATATATAAACTGTGGACAGAGGAGTTCATTCAGCTAATACTTAGAGTGACTTGAAAACACGCAGACATTTAAAACACAAGCAAGGGAAGCCAGTCAACACTCTTCGGTCATGGGAACCAAAACTAACAATTCTGAAACACTGGGAAACCACAGGGTGGCCAATGAAGTAGGCTCTGGCCATATGGCTTTTGGAATTCACCCTGTTGGTTGCAAAGACCCCCTGGAAATTTTAATCAGGAGTCACATGAGCCTAGTGACTCCTGAGAGACGTTAGCTGGGTGGCAGAGCAAGGCAGACCTGCCAGAAGGGGTGACCAGTGGCACAGAACTCAATACCAAAAGAGATGGGAAGGAGGGTGCCACGTTGTCAAAAGACACTTCCAAGGAATAGGAAACAGGACTTCTTGACCCACTAGATGCTCACAGAATAAATAATGACAGTGGCTAATATTTTGTGAACACTGCACTCAATGAGTACCCCATGAGGTGGGCATGATTATTATCCCCATTTTATAGATGGGGACACTGAGGCCCAGAGAGGTAAAACGGGTTATTTCTCTAAGATCTCTCAACTAGTAGGACATGGAGTCGAGAACTGAATATAACCCTACTGACTCCTAAAACTCATGCCCTTAATCTCCCTGTTGTGGTAGGAATCAGAATGTAAAATGAAGGGAGACTTTCTAGTTTGGGATGATAGCATCCTGAAACCTGGAAGTCTGACATTAAAGCAGTCTATTGCTTTTCTTATGCCTTTAGAGGGATAGAGGATTTATGTACCACAGAGGAAAATGGGGGGGGGGGGCATCATGAGACCCTCGAGGTTATCCTGCTAAAACCATTTCACTACCTTTGGAGAACTGGAGCCAAGTGGTCAAGAAGGACTGACTTCTCAGCCTCAAGGCTGCTTCCCCTCTTGGCCCATATTTCCCTCCTTAACTCTACCCATAGGCCTCAAAGTCTCAGCTCTCCTTTTCCTTCTTAAAATCTCCAGGACCCCCTCCACCCTTTAGGATTCCTCCTCTCCCAGCCGGCTGTGGGAGTGTTACCAGCCTTCCCAGCCCTTCCCAGCATATCTGAGAGCTCTACCAGCCACCAAAGATTGCACCAGAGGGAGCAATCGCAGACTTAGGTTGTTTGTCGGTCTTGGCGTTTCCCATCTGACTCCCAGAGCCACTGCTCATTTCACTCCTTTGATGGAAGTCATGAAGTGCTCTCTCTCTTAACCCTGAGTGTATATTAGAGTCACTTAGGAGTCCTTTAAAAGCTCTTGACTTGATTCCTGGCCTTACCTCCAAGACTCTGACTGACTTGGTCTGGCATGGGCCTGGCCATTGCAACTTGTTGAACACCTCTCAGGTGATGTTAACATCTGCTGCCCCCACAGACCCTGCCTCTTAGAAGGACCCCATTCCAAGTCATCTCATACAGTGGTGTCCGTCTCTGGGGAGGTATATCGTGCTCTCCCCTGGGGACATTTGGAAATGTCTAGAGACTTTTTAAATACAGATTCTTCCTTCCTCCCTCCTTTCTTTCCTTCCTTCCTTCTTTCTTTGAGAGAGAGAGAGAGTGAGAACAAGTGATGGGGAGGGGTAGAGGGAAAGGGAGAAGCAGGCTCCCCGCTGAGGAGGAAGCGGGATACGGGATTGGATCCCAGAATCCTGGGATCATGACCTGAGCCGAAGGCAGACACTTAACTGACTGAGCCACCCAGACTCCCCGTCTGGAGACATTTTTGATTGTGTAATTGGTGGAGGCAGGGGGAGGGTACCCCGGACATCTGGCAGATAGAGGCCAGGGATGCCGCCGAGCATCCTACAGCGCATGGGACAGCCGGCCCCCTCAGCCAAAATGACCAGTCCAAAATGTGAACAGTGCCACTGTCAAGAAACCCTGTTCCACCAAAGCTGGCACCCTAGGGACTCACACTAGTACATTTGAACACCCTCACACCTCGGAGGCAATCCTCAGTGCTGCAAGAGACCCTGGTTGGAAGGTCTCATTCTTTCTGAGGCTCCTTCTTTCCTGGACAGCCTGACTTCTATTACCCTTCTGGAAATGTTGCGGCGAAGGGTGTTTTGCCATTACTCCTTACAGACTTTGTGCCTGAAAGGTAGGAAGAGACCTTTCTCTCTCCTCAGGGGAGGGGATCCCGCTTTGTGTTTCTACCGCCCAGAGTCATGCTAGAATGCTCGCACCTCTCTCATTACATAAAGAAAGTTCTCAAAGGAAGCATGACAAGAAACAAGAACCCTGAAATTGGGGGTAAAATATACACAAATGTTTTGGCTGATGTACTGCACATTTTTTAATCACAAAGTGTGTTTTCAGAGAGTACTGAGCCCTGCCCAGAATGGCTCTAATTAAAGATCAAAGGCAGTGCCGTGACAGGCAGAGCAGAACACTGGGCCAACTCCACATCCCCTGCCCCGCCCTGGAAATAGCCATGTGGTCATCCGTTCGCCTCAGAAGCACCATTTCAGCAAGTAGTGATTAAAGGAGGGTTTTTGTTTTGTTTTGTCTGTTTATTCTCTCTCTCTCTCTCTCTCTCTCATTTGGAGGAACTTTAAAGTGTGGTTAGATAGCAACACGTTTTCAGAAAAGTCAGAAAGTGACTGCGAGCAAAGACACAATTTGATGCTCACAGAGTGTTCCCACTTTTACTGAGAGATTCCAACTTGAGGCAGGAGGAGGATAGCCGCCCAGGGGGGATGGAGGCCCCTCTCTGAGCACACACAGGGCATGACCACGTCAGCCAAGGAGCCAGGAAGGGTCCCGGATCCGAGCCGTCTCCTGTCACATGGAGGAGATGGGTCCCTGGGAGCGAAATGTCCCCGAAGTACTTCTCAGGAGGCAAACGCCCAGAAAGACAGCTCTAGCAGCCGCCTACAAGATGGAGTTGCTTGGGGATGGGACGTGGGGGAGGGATGGGGAGTAAGTAAACAGAGAGAAGCTTACAGAGAGGCTGACCCAACAGTCTAGGTGTGGGATGTGAGTTTGGGGGCCAGGAGCTGGATGAATAAAAGACAAACCCAAGGATGAATGTACCAAAGGAATCACCAGGAAGTCCTGAGAATCTTCTTATGTATCATAACCTCTAGAGCTGAGCTTCTCAAACTGCCCTCACCAAGACGTAAGCAATGGCGGTACAACCAGAGAGGTGATAAGAGCCAGGAAGGAACCGAAAGGTGGGCCTGTGGTGAGGAGTACTTGGGGAGGACGCTTTAGCGTTGCTAGTCGGGGAAGGTGATGTCTGAGTGTGGCCTGAAACACAGGACTCATCCCTGGGAGGACAACGGAGGGGGCTCAGAGGCGGAGGGACGGACGGCTGGAGAAGGCCTTCAGGGTCCCCCCGGCGCTCCCTCTTGAGACCTGTCAACGGTACTTGATGCAACACGGCCCAGGTCTCCTCCCCTGTCTGGCTGCTCTCCCCTGGATGAGGGCCAGTTTGTCACAGCTCCCCCTGAGATGGGTCCCAGAGATCTGAAGCCAGTCACCGCGCTGCAGGCTGACTAGGCAGAGGGAGCCCAGTCAGGACACGTCTGTTCATGCAGACGGAGCCTCTGTTCGTTTCCTGGCAGCTCTGCTGCCTTGTTTATTCACAGTGAGCCAACCTGGTGACAGACTGGGCAGAGAGACTGACAGAGTGAGAAAAGTCAGGGTATTGTAAGGGTTTGGGCCAGGAAAACTGTGAGGTAGCCACGTAACCAAACCCCACAATCGGTGTTTTGGTTTAGGCTCACTCCCCTAGATTATAAAAGTGCCTTGTTTATCTTTGCATTTCAAGCGCCTAGAACAGTCTCCAGCTTACTGCAGGCACTCAATAAATATTAGTTGAACGATGAGATGACCGACCCTGTTTCTGTCACTGCCGGCCCCATAGGCAGAGACTTCCCAAACATGCACGGACGCTGGGGAATACCTCCCTGTCCCTCTTTGGTTTTCTTACTTGGAAAATAGAGTCATCAAATCCATGTATAGTCTGACTCCCGAACAACTTTATCAAGATCGTCTATACCACAATGCTCAAAGTGCCTCCCGTAGACCAGCAGCGTCAGCATCACGCGGTTCTGCTTACTAAGTGCAGAACCTCACGCCCCACCCGGGACCCCTGAAACAGAACCTGCATTTTAACAAGTTCTCTAGGAGACTCCCGTATGCACGCCAAAGTAGGAGCAGCCCTGGTCTCTGTCCAGACGGGCTCAGCCTGGGTGCCTGTCGGTTCAAATCCTGGTTCTGCTCTTTAGGCATTGGGCAACCTCAGGCAAATTATATAATTTTTCGGGTCCCTGGTGTCTTCCTATTTAGTATGGGGATAACTGATGCCCTGGGTTTCTAGGAAGCATTAAGGAGGTTGTGGGTATAGGACTATCCAGGGCAGAATCTGGAATCTGGAAGGGCTCAGGGAATGTTCCGCATATGACCCTTTCTGAAATGTCTTCTTGAGTGCACAGTCAGCTAGCAATACTCGCTTGAATTTCAAATCCATTTTCAAAATTGAATTCCTAGCTTGCCCTAGGAGATGCTGTGCTTGAAACCTCCATGTAAATTTTTCTAGCAACGGAGGACACATGACGCCACCAGAAAGATCCTTCCTTACTCTGAACTCAAATCTGTTTCTCCCTGCCTTCTGGTACCAGAGAGTACGCTGGAAATCATCAATAAGCTGGCCCATTCCATGGGGATTCTTTCAATATAAGAAACACATCCCTCTTGCCCCTTACTATCCTTTCCTGCCCAGCTCCAACAGGCAGTCCTCATGGATTTCTGGACTCTTCCCAACCCTGGTCAAGCTCCTCTGATGGCCAGTTATTGGCTCTTTATTGATAAATATGTGTCCTAAAAGCGAACCCTTATCTTATCTAATGAAACCCTTACCTTATCTTATCTAATGAAAGGGTTTATATGTAAGTTCCAACCCTCCCTGAGAAGGTTTTCAGTCTTCATTGGCCTTTTGCTGCTGAGTCAGCGACCCAGAAAAGGCCAAGGCCAGGATGAAGCACTTTGAACACTAGTCACAGATAAAGATGTCAGAGAGTTTTCATCCTGCACAAACCCACAAGGGCTGAGCATCCGGCCTCTTGAGGCCCCCTTCTTAGAACAAACAGAATACACTGGTCAGAGGAGGAGCATTTCAGTCCCCTTTACATAGACTATGTATTCTTTTTTTTTTTATTGTATTTATTTATTTGACAGACAGAGATCACAAGTAGGCAGAGAGGCAGGCGGGGAGGCAGGGGAGAAGCAGGCTCCCTGCTGAGCAGAGAGCCCGACGTGGGGCTCGATCCCAGGACCCTGGGATCATGACCGGAGCCGAAGGCAGAGGCTTTAACCCACTGAGCCACCCAGGCGCCCCACAGACAATGTATTCTGACAGTCCTCTGGCTCCAAGATAGGATGTGTCTTTGACCTTGTATAGCTCATGGGGCACTATTCTCTTATATTACCCAAATGGATACCCTTATTTTCCACCGTGAGCACCTAAATAAATTACGTGCCCAAACCAACAGAAGACTTATACAGACCACTGACCACTACCTAAACTGATACAGTAATAAAGAATCTCCTTATGCCCCTCTCCCCTCCCCCAACATAGTAGGCCTAGATGACTTTACAGGTAAGTTCTACCGAATGTTCAAGGAACAGATAATCCCCACTTCCCAAGTCATTCCTGAGTACAGAAAAAGAAGGGAAGCTGCTCATTTCATTTAATGACATTTAGCCTATCCTTGATTCCAAAGTTAGATAAGAACAATGAAAGAAGAGAGAAAATAGTAAACCTATGTTCCCTACTTTAATAAGCACAATCTTAAATAAAATATTAGCTAACGGAATCCAGTAGTGGATTAAAATGGTAGTAAGTATAATCAAGTGATTTTATCTCAGAATGTAAGGATGGCACAGAATTTGATAGATCTATCAATGTATTTATTCCATCATTGGTACTAAAGAAAAATATCATATGGGCATCTCAAAAGATGCAATTTAAATAGAGCATTTGTTGAAATCCAATTCCTATTTAAGATCTAACACTCCTAGAAAAAAACTTAGAGATAGAAAGATGCTTTCTGAACCTGAAAATGGTTATCTACCAAAACCTACCCAGAAAAAACATCACTCTCAAAAGAGAAATTGAGACATATTCTTCTTAGTGTCCGGAAGAAGACAAAGATGCCCACAGTTACCGCTTCTCTTCAATAAGATATGGTGGTCCTGGCCAGGGCAATGACACACAGAAAGGAAATAAGAAATGTAAGGATTAGAAAAGATGACACAAGATTGCCATTGTTTGTAGATGATACGTTTCTCTACTATCCCAGTCTCTGTGCCTCTTTCTACATTAGGACTCTGTCATCTGTCAGTTTCTGCCCGCTCCGACTGCGAGTTCCCTGAAGGCACAGGGTGATTCTTCTTGTCTCTGCACTACTACTATTGGCACAGTGCTTGGAATATAGTAACTGCTCAATTAAGGCTTATTGTGTGAATGAATAAGACCCCTGCTTGCATGCTCCCTTTTATTTGTTAACCATCAAGATAAACACAAGAATCATCTTCATTTAAGAGTAATGAGTAATGGGTAAGGTGATGAATATAAATAAGAGGAAGGGAAAGAAGATCTATGAATCTCTGTGGTTTTTCATAATCCCTACCCCTGCTCTCTCTCATTCCTAATTCTGTCCTGTGTCTTTTTGTCTTTTTTTTTTTATTACTAGGGTGCAGAGTTTCCCAACATCTCTTTACCGTCTTATTCCTAGATGATAGTCCCCAGTTCCTCTAAGAAGATTTTCCTTCTGAGATTTAACCCATTGAAGAGTTCCAGCATGTCCAAAAGCTGATCTCATTCACAAAGATTCCCAAAGAATAGACTGATTTATCAGAAGTCTCCAATGGTCCATTAGAAAGGGGTTTTCAAACTCTGGTGAATTTAGGAGGCAGTTAAAAAATAAGTATGCCTGGACCCCACTCCAGCCACCAGGAATGGGATTCTTTAGTGAGGTGAAGTCCAAGTATGCATATATTTTGTGTGTATGTACCTAATATTTATCAAGATCAGCAGTAGTATAATGGAGAGTTCCTTAGGTGATTGTAGCACATGGTTTTGTCCACACACCTCCTCTCTGCAGGTAAGCCCAGTAAGGTCTTTTTGATGGACTTGAAGGATGACTTCATGACACCATCGGAGTTAGATTCCTGGCCAGAGCTGACCCTGTCCTTTATTCAGTTTGAAGCAAGAAGTCCAGACTAGACTTCTTTTATGAACAAGGTATCATAAAAAAGAGGGCAGGTGTGGAAATAATATTGGATTTACACATTAACACCAAATGGGTCAAAACACAGTGTTCCAATTAAAATACACACACCAAATGCCTCCTGTATTGATTATTTTCATCTAGAACTAAGGCTACCCTTCCATGGCAAAGAAATGTACTGACAGATTTATTGGGTGTCTCCTCTCCATCAGAAAGCACTTTAGAAGAAAACATTCCTTAAAAAATATGACTTAAGGTGTTTACAGACTGAGGAGCAGGTAATTCAAAAATATGATCTGTTCTTATGTTTTGTTGTAGTGGATGCTATGTGTGCTGGCAAGAAGCTCTTCAGGATTGAGGCTAGGGACTCACAGCTGAGTCCCTCTCCAAGACCTGTCATCAGCAGAAGGGAGTTGCTTTGCTCCAAGGTGACCCTCCCTTCCTGGGGCAGCCAGCAACCACTGACTGCTTAATGAAGGAGTATAGAGGTCTGGCCTCCTTGCCTTTATCGGGACAATCTGAAGGGTCATTCTAACTCCAGTGCTCCCTATGAGGTCAGCTGAAGCCTCTGTCCATTCCTGCATCCCTCCCCTCTCATGGATATTGTTCCCAAGTACTCTCTCCAGTAAGCCTCCTGCATCCAAATCCCAAAGTCTGTTTTCTGGAGAACCCAACCTATGACATCCATCTGGTTCACGTTGTATGATTCTCTGGTTGGGTTTTAAAATACCAAAATACCTCTTAAAATACTGGGTCTTAATTACTTAAGATGTACTCATATCAAGCACAATGCAAAACAAATGTTGGCTAGTTCTCATTTCTACCCTTCACATGGTTCTAATTTTCTTCTCTTATAGCATGGGTTCAGGTATCGGGAGACTCTCACACTACCAATTACTTAAGGGAAATCATTTCCTTTTTCTAAGCCTCAGTTCCTTTATCTGTAAAATGGGATTGATAATAGTACATATCTCATAAGGTTGTTGTGATGATCAAATAATCAATGTAAATCACTTAGCAACAATACCTGACACATAATAAGTATTCAATAAATGGTAACTGTTGTTATTAAAGCCAGAGCACTGACACCAGTCTGGTGACCTTCTTTGTTACATTACCCAACCATCACCTTATTCCTTCCTATTTTAATAGAAACAAGTCTTCCTGCACCTCAGTTTTCCTTATCCTTACTCCTTCCTTCCATTTCTATTCAATGCCACTGAATTATTTTCTTACAATATTGCTTTCATTATATCACTTCTCCACTCAAAATTCTTCAGGGACACTTCATTACCAAGACCTTCATCAACTGGCACTGCTATGATCATCCAGCAATCATTCCAATGGAGAAAACTCTTCTTCATTGTCTTTGAACCATGGTTCAGTCTGAATTTTTCTCACTTATTATTATTTTTTATGTATTTTTAAAAATATTTTATTTATTTATTTGAGAGACAGAGAGAGAGAGAGAGCATGAGAGGGGAGAAGATCAGAGGGAGAAGCAGACTCCCCATGGAGCTGGGAGCCTGATGCGGGACTCAATCCCGGGACTCCGGGATCATGACCTGAGCTGAAGGAAGTTGCTTAACCAACTGAGCCACCCAGGTGCCCTACTATTATTTTTTTAATCAATCCAAACTCAGCACAGCTCAAAGTGGAACCCCTCTATCAAAATTCCTTTCAATTTAAGTCCACAGCTACTCCTGTCCTCAGCCTTGACTTACCCTAATACTCTTCCATGCTTCCAATACTGCATAGTTAAAGACATCTTAAATTCTAGATTTTCCTCAGGTTTCCTCAGGTAATTGGTCAAAAAATCCCTCGATAAGCTCTTCATCAGGAACTCCTACAAAGGCTGCTATTCTGAGCGTCTTCATTGGTCCTTGGGTGCATTTCACATCATTAAAATTTACAAAAGGCTGACAGTAAAAAATGGAGTAGACATCTCAAAAAAAAAAAAAAGATTTAGAAAAAGTGACTCCCACCTATAAATAATACAAGACCAAATGCTGAGCTGTGATGAGGTAATAAGACATATGGAATTTGTCTAGAAGGAGTCAACTGGCTTCCAGATTTAGAGGTTTGATGCCTCTGAGTTATTTTTACTGGTAGAGATTCCACTTTATGAGTAATATCTGGAGCATGGTATCAACAGTCAACAGTTCACAAACTCTTTAAAAAGTGTCCCAGCAGAAAGGGTTTAATTAAGCTTGACAGAAACGATCTAGCAGCTTTCCTAAATAATTGCTATTACCCAAAATAGGACCAACTCATAAACTGCATGATTTCAGAAATGATGAATCAATAAAAATGTTTATAGAAACAGCATTTTGATTAATTCCTTCAGACTAACAAATTCATGGCACATGTGATAAACTGAGATTTCTACTGTCAATTAGGGAAACCCAGAAATCAAACCCAGCCCGTGAATACTGCCTTTTGGATAACTGGTCCCAGATTTTGGCATTGGGAGTCACTCTTTAAGGAGCAATATCAAGACCAACTGCACCACACCTCTGGGCTGTATTCTTGGGACAGTCAAGTTCAATATCGCTTCAGTTCTCCGCCACACTAAGAGCCACGGTGAGACTGACTACAGACAACGCGTATTGTGATCATTATGACGAATCAAGCAACAGGTCACCCATAACTAACTAATGGCTCCTTTTTATGCATATAAGCTCAACAGCAGCCAAAAATCACTACCAGTTACAATCAAGCAATATCTCCTCTAGAACTAGGATAAGAATTAACATAGAAGTTCCATTTATCTAGAGTACAAAGAATAAATATGTTCTGTTCTACGGCACTATGCTCATAGCAAATAACCTTTGCATTCCTAGAAGAATCTAAAGGACCTTTTAACTCATCAACAAATACGAAATTATTTGCACTATCATTTTAGGGTCCAAACATATTATTTGAAAATAATCCATGGGTGACACCTATAGTAAAACTCAGCTGATCAGAGTATCAGGGCCTTAAACATCCCAATGGAAATCTACATGCAACTGTTTAATAGGTACATTACCATCATTCCCATAAACCATCTTCTGTTTTTTTCCCATACCCTCTATAATTACTTTGTGACTATACAAAATAGCTAACCAGAGAGAAGAAATAAAGTTAATGTATCAGAGCATCTCAGGGCTGAAAGGGACCTTCGGGGACACCCAAACTCATAGCTCCTCTGGGACAACTGTCCTAGCAGCTCCTGGGTTGTACTGTGTTGACATTCTCTATTGAAGTGACGAGGATGGTATACTCTCATTATCAGTCAATATTTGGGCAGGAATTTTCCATTTTTCTTGTGGAAACTCTTGGCAAAATAGCACTTACTACGAGCACCTTCTCTCACACTTAGTGCTGCATTTCATAGGAATTTAAATTGCCATCAATGTAATACTCTGGTTTCTTTTCAGACAGCATAAATCTTTCACCTTTTAAGTTACTGTCAGTTTTAAGTTATTCCCTGATGTCCTAGATGATAAAATGTGAAAAAAAATGGGCACGTTAGAATAGAACACATGGTCGTTTTAATGTTTAATCATACTTGGAAAGAACAAGAAATCAAAAACACGCAGGATACTGCTGCAAAGGGCTCCAGGAATCATCTAGTCTAACAGCTCGTATTCCCATCTTTAAAGACCAAGAGATTTCAAGCCAGGAGTTACTTGCCCAAGACAATACCACGGTGGGTAGCTGATGGGGAGGCTGGAAACACGCTGGACTTCCACCCCACCCACCCCACTGCTTTGTAACCTTTACAACTCTCATCCCACCTGAGGGCTATGATGTTTCCCCACCAGCAACGGGATCACTAGGGTAGCAAGTGCAAGCTGGAAGAATGGCACGGCACAGGCCCAGTTTGAATTTACTCACCCAAGGCCTCCCTTTGCAGTTTGTACAAGGTTACACAGAGAATTCACGGATCTAATTATGTTCCTTGGACACCAAGATATCACCAGGCTTGTTTCAGCTGATTTCTTCGGCTAGAACACCGAGCTAATCCCAAAGTCCTCCCAGTGACAAGTCACCATGCAAAAAGATGACCTTTGGCAACAAGGAACTATTGGAACTTCATCAAGATCAAAGGCTTTTGCACAGCAGAGGATACAGTGAACAAAACCAAAAGACAACTGACAGAATAGGAGAAGATATTTGCAAAAGACATATCAGATAAAGGACTAGTATCCAAAATCTATAAAGAATTTATCAAACTCAACACCCAAAGAACAAATAATCCAATCAAGAAATGGGCAGAAGACATGAACAGACATTTCTGCAAAGAAGACATCCAGATGGCCAAGAGACGCATGAAAAATGCTCCACATCATTTGGCATCAGGTAAATACAAATCAAAATGACAATGAGATACCACCTCACACCAGTCAGAATGGCTAAAATTAACAAGTTAGGAAATGACAGATGCTGGTGAGGATGTGAAGAAATGGGGAACCCTCCTACACTGTTGGTAGGAATGTGAGCTGGTGCAGCCACTCTGGAAAACGGTATGGAGGTTCCTCAAAAGTTTGAAACAGAGCTACCCTATGACCCAGAAATTGCACTACTGGGTATTTACCCCAAAGATACAAATGTAGTGATCCAAAAGGGCACATGCTCCTGAATGTTTATAGCAGCAATGTCCACAATAGCCAAACTATGGAAAGAACCTAGGTGTCCATCAACAGATGAATGGATAAAGAAGATGTGGTATATATATACAATGGAATACTATGCAGCCATCAAAAGAAATGAAATCTTGCCATTTGCAATGACATGGATGGAACTAGAGGGTATTATGCTGAGCGAAATAAGTCAATCAGAGAAAGACAATTATCATATGATCTCTCTGATATGAGGAATTTGGGAGGCAGGGCAGAAGGTTGTTGGGGTGTAGGAAGGAAAAAACGAAACAAGATGGGATCGGGAGGGAGACAAACCATAAGAGACTCTTAATCTCACAAAACAGAAGGTTGCTGGGGGGTGGGGGGGAGGATAGAGTGGCTGGGTTATGGACATTGGGGAGGGTTTGTGCTATGGTGAGTGCTGTGAAGTGTGTAAGCCTGATGATTCTCAGACCTGTACCCCTGGGGCAAATAATACATTATATGTTAATAAAAATTAAAAAAAAAAAAAAAGAAGATGACCTTTGTTTGGTAAAGGGCACATGGATAGTTACAATCCCCAGGCAAAATCTTGATATGCCAATCTAATCAAAGCTGGACCAACATTTTTGCTATGTTAAAGCACTGCATTCAAATCATTAGTCTTTATAGATAAATGTAGCATTCACATAGCTCTACCTGTGTCTTGTGTCGGGGACAAGTCGGGTACAATTATGCTTCCAAACATTAACAATATGTCAGGCACCATAATAAGTATTTTACATTACTTATCTCACTTAACAGCCCCATAAGGTAGGAATTACTAACCTCATGTTCTGGATGAGAAAACAGAAGATCAGAGATGTTAGGCAACTTTGCTGAGAACTGACAGGTGGTAAAGTGGCAGAGCTGGGATGTAAAGCCCCACTTGTCCCACCCCAAACACCAGGTTGTTTTCTCAATGCCTCCCCGCAGCCCTCTCAAAGGTTCTGAACCTTAGTTAGCATCAATACCATGGGCTGTGCATCCAATGTCTTTCTTCAAGCTGACTTGTGGGAGTGCACATGAAATTCTAAAGAGTTCTGTGTCATTCTAGTCTTCTAGGCTGGTCACTCTTGAGAGAGAAGATGTTGAACAGAGACTAGCCAAACTGAAGTCATACTATGTATCATTTACATAACCTCACACCTTGGTTGGGATCTCTGATCTGAAATTGGAAAAATGAGTTGGAATTTCCAACTAAGCTGGAAAAACGAATTGCCCCTGTCAAATGGACCTACCTCCATGTGTAGGTATCTATTTCCACTTAGCAAATGAGGTTCTATCTGGAATAGAGAGCCAGCGGTGCCACTCACTTGTATGTCCTACTTGGGTCTATATGTTTGAATATAAGGTACAGAGAGAAGAGGTAACCCGGGCCACAGAGTGACAGAAGAAATAGGAGCAATGGAAGTTTTGATCTGTATTATCACCGAGTAGGAACAAAAATTTGTACCAGGCAAGTAGAATGTGAGAAGGAAATGAAGTGATTAGACAAGAAGCATTTACATAACAGGCTGCTGGAAGACAAAAGAATGAACAGATTTGAGCATAACGCTCTGGTACTTCTGTCCTCTCCAAAGACTAGGGTCTTCGCTTGTTTTCTCATATGCCGACTCTCCCCACTCTGCTGGGTTTGGAGAGCGACAAACCCCCCACCACCATGGTGCTTGAAGCACCTGGTGCTTGAAGCACGTCCACTCTTTTTGTTTAAATCCTAGTTTGGGCTTTATTTTTAACTTGTGAAATATGGAAAGCTGCATAAAAGTACAGAAAATAATACCCAAGCACTCACTGAATCAGATTTTTGTTAAATGTATAATATACATTATATAATATATATAACATACATATTAGATATGATTATATATATACATGCATGTGTATATATATCAAAGACTTGTCAACCTTATACAGCATTATTGATAATGTTGAAGAGGCTTTGTATCCCTCCCTACTCCCATCTCCTCCCTGGAGGCGGTTTCTGAGGCTGGGGAGCGCCCATGCTCTTACATTGTATGTTAGTGTTCCCTTTAAAGATCTGCCTGGTGGTAACAGTAACTTTAGTAGCTTGCTTTCTTCACTCCGTGTTCCTGAGATCTATCCATGAGGACACATATGCATCTAGTTTATTCATTTTAACTGTTGTTAAGTGTACACATGTGGGAGAGCTGCCCTCAAGACTATATACCTAGAAGTGGAATTGCTTGCTTTTATGGTGTGTGCATTTTCAGTTTTACTGCAACGGGCCTCTGTCTTTAAGTTTCGCTCATCGATACACGCTGTTTCTACAACTAAACAAAATTACCTCCGACAGCACTGGGCTGGGAGAGAAGTTCTATGAAAATCTGAGTGGGGTTAAACAAGCTTCATAATTTTCTTCAAAAGACCACTTTCGGTACTTCTTGGTTTAAGACCTTTCCGTGACTGAATGTGTTTCCAAGCTTTGGGCTAGGACCAGTGATGGAAAATAAGGACCCTTGTTGTTCAGAGGTGTGTGCTGATTGTTTGGAGTCTGTGGACATCAGCTCATGCCAGCCGGGTAGGAAGTGGTAAATGGCTCCTTTGAGGAAAAAGATAAACAGAAATAAATGTCAGAGCTAACTAGAAAATTGTTTTCATAACTCAATTTTGTTTTACATAACCTTGCTCCCTAAATGTTAGCAATTTCACTGAAAGAGCTGTTGGTGTTATTAAGTAGTCACTCAGTGCTGCGAAGAGACAGCTCAGGAAAACTGATGGATCGAGAAACCATTTTATGATCATTGTTTCACGTCTGGGGGTGGCTCGCTGCATTTTGTTACAGGTCCCTGGGGCCCAGAGGTAATAACATCTGTATTTTTAAGACCGGCTTTGCACCACACCTGCATATCAATTCCCTTTTTCGACTGCTGCCTCTAAACCAAAGCCAAATGTGTGGCTACAGACTGGTTTCCAGAGCTCGGCTAAGTATGAAATGCAGCAGCTCCAAAACTTCACTGGTCCCACAAAAATGTTTTTAAGTGATGCTAATTGAGTCCCGGGAAAGTGCAGAAAATTTAAATTCTTAGAGGAAAAGGAGATGAAAGGAAATGAAAGACAGGAAGGAGAAGGAGAGGGACAGGCAGTGAGAAACAACCAACAAACCCAGAAGTTAAGTCTAAATGATGGTGGAGAAATTTGCAAACTAAAATAATTTAAGACAAATTCCTAAAGTCTAATTTCATGTACGTCCGTTCATTTATTTCTGGCGTGGCGTGTGTCTGATCTTATTTAAAAAGTGGAAGACTGCTGTTCCCTGTTCTAAAAACAACTGGAGGAAAGGGATATGAAATAGGGAATTTGAGGAATTCAGGACATCCCGGACTGGAGTTTCCATCAGTTGATCTATCACAATAAACTTCTGCTGACATGGGCCATGATATCATACAATGCGATGTAAATCGATTCTCTAACTTACAAATTATCTTCTACTAATGAGAAGTGATTAGAGATCGGTCACTCCCGGGTGACAGGGTTACTTAGTTAATGGCTAACCTCTTTCGAATCCCTATTGCAGGCTTGGGCTACCCTGAGCAGTTGACCTGGAAAGCAATGTGAATGGAGCCTCCAAGGGCCTTCGCTGCGTCGTGGCTCTAGTCTGACAAGGCTTCTTGAAGAGCATCCATCCTACTCATGACGAATGAAGTGGGACTGTCATGAATTCCTGGAGTTGAAGACCACCCAGTTCAACCTCTCACGCAGAGCAGGAATTCCACTCGCAGCTTCCCCAAACGGGACAGGCCAGCCACTGCTGCGGAACGGTTGCACAAAATTCTGGTGTTTGAATTTGGGCCCCCTATTATTTCTACCCGTGGTGCCCCTGTGAGTGGTAGAGGAGAAATCCACATCTATTTTCCGGGACTTTGAAGATGGCACTGTGGCCCACTCCTGCCAGCTCTCTCAACTGTACTCACTTGATGGGGACACTATTGATGAATCCTGGTCACCCTCCTGTCCCCCTCCCCCGCCCCGGGGTGGGCCCTTCTTGAAATGAACTTCTCAGAGCAGAACATCCTGTGGTCTGTCTAGCAAAACCCAAAAGGACCATGATTGCTCACGACACTGTATTTCTATTAATGCACTATGCAATTAGATTCTCTTTGAAAATCTTTTCATTGCACTAGTGGTTTTTAATGAAGGTCAGTTCAAATTTCCTGATCCTGTCTAGATGAATTGCAGACTTTTTCAATCCAGCCATTTATGTCTGTTCCAGATTGGGGTGTTCTTTTTTTTTTTTTTTTTTTTTTTTTTGAACTATCACCAAGTTTAAATGTTTGCAGTTTGCAAATTTTACCCTTCTTCATTTTGAAAATGTAGATGTCTTCCATCCGTTCCAATGTTGGCACATTCAACTGGCGCATTTGTGTTGTCTATCTGAGCCAGATGCTGTGCTTGGAGCTGGGGATGGCAGTGAACGGGACACAGTCTCTACCCTTGAGGAACCTCTGTCCAATGAGGTGAGTCTCATGAGTGAAGAGAAGGTTCTAATAGCCCAGGAACAAGTTGCTATGGGAACACAGGGCCATCTACCATGAAGGGGCACCTTTCCCTCTCTTCCATTTTATTATTTTTTTAAGATTTTATTTATTTACTTGACAGACAGAGATCACAAGTAGGCAGAGAGGCAGGCAGAGAGAGAGGAGGAAGCAGACTCCCCACTGAGCAAAGAGCCTGATGCGGGGCTTGATGCCAGGACCCCAAGACCATGATCCGAACCTAAGGCAGAGGCTTTAATCCACTGAGCCACCCAGGCACCCTGTTCTCTTCCATTTTAAAAGGAGGAAGAACTAGCTCCGAACTTCCTTGTCTCCATTACTATTCTCTTAAAATATTACATAGTCTTCATCTCCACTCAAAATTTCATCTTCTTAAGGAACCGTCCATGATAACTCCAACCAACACCAACCTCTCCCCCTCCTTCCTGTCCTTGAAGTATGTCTTCCAGGTAAGCATTTCTGGATTAAATTAAATATTTTCAGAGGCCAGAACTTAAACATTTTAGACTTATGGCTCTTCTTTCCAGTGAGATGATGGTTTTTATAAAGCTGGAACCAAATCTTACTCTGCTTTTCTCAAAAACCCAGTACAAGGTGGAGCCAGGCAGAAAGGTAAACCTCTGTTCTAGAAAATCTTTAATGGACATGACCACTCACCACAAGACGGCTACCAGAAGCAGGCAGCTTTTACACCTTTACTTTGCAGACAAGGCAACAATAAATTTGTGAAGAATTGACAAAACAAACAAGTCTGGGCTTGGAGTAGGAAATTAGGGAAGTCACAAGGTTAGTTTATACAGCCTTCTCCATCCTAAGTTCCCTATCTCTGGTGATAAGAATGCCTCTGTTTCTCCTGGTACAGGGAGGGTACCTTCCGAGATTTATTTCCTGCTTTCAGGGGTCACAGAGGCCAGAGGGTCCTTCTTGTGCCGGCTAGTTCTTAAATAACTTTAATTCAAAATCATCCGTATGCCAAGGCGGCATATTCTGGGGAAACCCGGACCAAACCCCATCGATACGTATGAAAGCCAGGAAGCATTTTGAAGTAATGTATGAGACTATTCGAGAGCAGGATAGCTTCACAGCATAAAACCAAAGTGAGTTAAATAAATTCCATTTATTTGAGCAGGACACAGAAGAAAGAAATGATCTTTTACAGATCTGCCCTCCGGCTTCCTAATTGAAGACGCAAATGTCACAGGAGGTCAGGGAGACAGTGAGGTCAAAGATAATCCTGATGTTTTAGGTCCAATGTGTCTGGGAAATTTACGATCCCATTTAGAGAAACAGTAACGTTTGGAGGAAGCAACAGGTTCAGTTTGCTTGTTTACCCCACCCCCTCGCAGCATTCCCAAAGGACTGGAGATGAGACTCCAAGCACCAGGTAGCTGTAATAAATGAGATAAATGAATGGGAACATTCCACATGGAAGGTGGGAGACTGGGCGGGCTGACTTTAGGATGATGTGTGAGGACCGGGAACACTCAGCATCCTGTGATGTAGGACAACTGAAATCTCAAGAAATCTCCAGGGAGGTGGGGGGAAAGACCCCTGTGAGAATGGCAATCAGATACGGTCATCAGTTACCAGTGTCCTTGAGAGTAAGGGGTAGTCGGACCCCAGCCTGGGACAGGTAATAGAATGAAGTAAGATGGCAGCAAAGAAATGCAAGAGATGGGTAGAGTTCTTCCCACACACTTTTGGGAAGAAGTGCTTTATTTGGAACGGGGTGAGAAATATCCAGCCAAAGCAAAGTGGCTAGGTTTTAGGAGCAAGCATTTCGATTCTACTGTTCTGATGTCCAGCCCTAACCACAGAATTTCCATGTCCGAAGCTGGCTTCTGTGGTTACAAGTTGCATTAGTAAATATTCCCTGGGGTATAAGGAGGCCAGGGAAAAGGGTCTATTTCTTCAGTGAGTTTATGGTCTGGTCTACAGGCAGCGAACCCCCAGCCAGACCATAGAAGGGTATCAATTACGCACAAGCAAAGCCCAGGTGAGCTATACTTACTCCCCACATAAAAGGAGGCATATTGGTCAGCTGGGAATTTGGCCCAAATGTGATACTTCATTTCACCTAATCAGGACTGGTTTATTGGAGTACACAGGTTCTGCATGGTTTAGATGGGATAGGATCCCACGTGTGGGTAAAAGAATCCTTTAGAGCACAGCAGTTGGTGTGGACGTAGGTTCATAAACAGGCTGGAGGAAAAAACTGGCATGGTCGGACCAGTCTTGTTTGGGTCGATGTGGGAGGGTCTAGATGTGGAGGGGAGGTTTGGAGAGAGAGCGCTTATGACATATTTACATATGTGGCTCCATATAGATATATATTTGTATATATATCTATCATTTGGTTAAAGATGAACTAGCTCAACCTTTTCAAAAGTAAGGAAAGACAATTAATAAATCAATACATCCTACTGTACTTATGTCTTAGTTCTCCAAATCAGGCTTTCCTAAAGTTCTTCTCAATATGCAGGTTTCCAAAAGATGTTAGAAATGGGAAAAAAAAATAATGAACTCCAAAATAATGGCTCCATGGACAACAAGTTTGGGAAATGTTAAATTATAAAAAGTCAACCAGGTTTCCTTAGTGTAAGTTATCTTAGTGTCTTTACTGCACCAGAGGGCCTTGTGAATGTATAAGAAGGGTATATAATACACGGCATGTCTTGAATTTATTCACATATAAAACCCTTCTCGTGTAGGTCTCTCACAGGACCGAAGGTACTGGAGCATGCTTTAAGAAAGGCCACTCTTCACCAGGTCCGCTTATGTAAACACCATGCATGTGACTATGGCCATTGCAACTGAAAATGCATCTGCTTTTTTATAAGGCGAGGAGGTTTTAATGATGCTTTTTATATCTTTCTTAAAGATTTTATTTATTTATTTGACAGAGAGAGAGCAAGAGCGCACAAGCAGTGGGAGTGGCTGGCAGAGGGAAAACTCGGAGAGGCAGTCTCCCTGTGGAGCAGGGAGCCCGACGCTGGGCTCAATCCTAGGACCCTGGGATCATGACCTGAGCCGAAGGCAGACACTTAACCGACTGAGCCACCCAGGAGCCCCTAAGGATGCTTTTTAATTAAAGAAACAGACTCCACAAATGCTTTACCTAGGTTATTCACGTGACCACCTGCCAAAGGCCTTTATTAAGCACACAATCCCCTCAGGACAGAATTATTGCTAAAAGCATAATTTATGAATCTGCTAACTCCTTCCTACTGATGGCAAGAGCATTCTGTCTTCAGCCACATCGAGCAACAAGCAGAAACTTCAGAACAGTTACAACAATCATCCACCTTGCTCTAAGCTCACTGGAGTAGCCTGAATCAGACCTTTGGAACGTATCAATGCATTGGCTCTCTGTTGGGAAATAATTTCACAGCTGGGGCCTCTTTCTAAGTGTGACCTTTTCACTTGTGGAATCCAGAAGGCAGAGCAGACGTGAGAGTGGAAGTTGAATGGCCTCCCATCCCAGTCCCAAGGCAATGCGTCAAAAGTTGAAGCAGCTGCATATCCTTCTTTTCTCTGTCAACAGCTGCAGCCATGGGCCCACCCCTTTTCACAGGCGTCGGCCCAGAAAACAGCCATGGAAAACCTCGCACAGGTTCACGCACTAATAATCCCAGTAACCTCACGGAGCCAGGGACATCATTCTGGCTTCGGGCAGCCTGCCCTTTGAATTCCATATCCCCCATTTTCGTGCAACCATCTTCTCTACAAAATACCGATGTTTAGAAATTCTTCACTTCCAGGTGCCATCTGACAAAGAAACCTGCAGACGAAGTCTGGCCTCGACCCCACCGGGGGATGATGAGTTGGAACTGCCAGCTCGTCCAACCTGAGAAAGCCTCATCTCTTTGCAACGACATGGATGGAACTAGAGAGTATAATGGTGAGTGGAAAAAAGCCCAAGAGAGAGAAGTACCATATGATGTCACTTGCATGTGGAATTTAAGAAACAAAACAAATGAGCGAAGGGAAGGGAAAAAAAGAGAGAGAGAGACAAACCAAGAAACAGACTCTTAACTCGAGAGGACAAACATGGTGACCCAAGGGGAGGTAGGTGGGGGGACGGCCGGGGGAGGGGGGATTAAAGAGCACGCTTACCACGATGGGGGAACAAGAAGAAAGCCTCATTACCTCTTTTACAAAAGGTCTCTAATCCTCCTTTAGTGATGACTGACAAAAGCACAAAGATCTCTGTCATTCCTGACCTTTCTCCAAAGCTCTTCCAGGCCTCCTGGCCCCTCCCTGACCACACAAGCTAGGGCTTCCAGTCTCCAAGGGCTCTCTGTTTCCAGAGAACTAGCACAGAGGGGCTGTCTTTCAAATGATCAGGGGTCCTGGGGGCCCAGGCATCTTAGCCACAAAGTGTACACAACATTCACTGACTGAAATGGCTCTCTACAGCCACTGTCTTTGGCAGAGAGTGCTCGTTCCACTTCTGCTCGGCTCAGCGCCACTCAGACCTGACTCCAGCCTCATTTTCCAACTTTATTTACAGCCCTGTCCCACTCCTCAGCTTACATGCTCCTCCAGCACCCCCAGGGATCCTGGCACTCCAGATGATTCCTTGTCCCTTCATCCTATCATGCTGTAGGCTCTGGCCCATTCGTCCTCATTGGCCTGGGAAACAAAAATCATCCTTTCAGTTCTAAAGGATAGCCCATTTCCTCTGAAGTTGTTGGGGTCCGTTATCAAAGGAACGAGACTGAGACAAAGTGAAAGTTATGCAAAGCCTTATTCTATGCCAAGCATTAGAAGTTAGACTGACTGGCCAGGGCCACCTCCGAAGAGAGCGACCCCGCCCCGATCTCACAGGCTGGTTTTATAGGGCATAACCGCAGACCCAATAGGTACATGGCTTCTATTGTTAAGGCGTTTACTCCTGGAATTGATACCCGGAACCATACCAGGAACTACTGGGGCGTTTATCCCCGGAATGAAGTCCATGAATGTAAACAACAATATGGCTACCTAGGTAATATGGAGTTGCTCTGGCTAAGCAGGTCCTAATAGTTAAACAGGTTTTAACATTAAATTGGCCCTAACAAAGTCTCCCCTGACCTCCCCAGGAAGGGTTCATTCTTCTCTCTCCTCTGCACATACCAGCAGTGGTTCATCTATCACGTTACACAACGGTCAGTGATCTGACTCTCCTAGGTCTACGCTGGGAGCTCCTGAGATTTCCCGGTGCTGAGCACAAAACCGGTGTCCATAGGGTGCTCACTGTATAAACAGAACTGCTGGGTTTTCGCCCTGGCTGGGCACCAGGGCTGCTGAGGGAGAATTAGCTTCTGCAGGAAATGCTGGCATGGGACGTAGGTAAGAGCAAAGTGCAAAAGGCTGGCCTGGACCACCCTGGATTGAGTTCCAGAAGGAAACTGCTAATTCTCTCATTTTCAGTGACAAACCCAGGACCCTCCAGATGCCTGTTGTGGAAACCAGATCGGCACAACAGTACCGGGAGACGGCAAGCCTGGGAGTACAGAAGGGCAATGTCGTCCATCCACTGGACTAACTACCAACGATACTTAGCATATTACCGACTGCAGAACTGGTAAGTGATAATGACCGAGGTTCAGGCCCAGCAGTCCTGGCAGAAGGCTGGTGCTTTTCCTTTTAAGGCACCTAAGTGCCCTTTCCAAATTGCCAAGGCCTCCACACATAACTGCATGCTAAGAACAGACATCAGCCTGCTGTTCAGTCCCGAGATCCTCCCTACACTCCATTCTTTCTCTTTCGTGCTCTCTCTCTCTCTCTCTCTCTCTTTCTCCACACACACACACACACACCCCAACCCACCCAGGGCACCTCTCTAGACCCCTAACCCCACAAGAGACGTGTTCTGCCTGTGCCATGCTCTCTGTTCCCCTCCAATTTACATTTGGGGACTGTCAGAGTTTTACTTCCCCTGTGTAGGCAAAGAGATATGAAGACTGGCATTTTATAGCCAAATTGTGGAGGCAGCCCAAGTGTCCATGAACAGATGGATGGACGAGGAGGACGTGGACACACAACGGAATGTCACTCAGCCACAAAAAAGACTGAGGTCTTGCCACTGGCAACAACACAGATGGATCCAGAGAGTATCATGCTAAGTGAAAGAAGTCTGCCAGAGAAAGGCAAATACCGTATGATTTCACTCACATGTGGAATTTAAGGAGCAAAACAAATGAACAAAGGAGAAAAGAGACAAACCAAAGAACAGACTCTGTTCACTATAGAGAACTATTAACTGTAGAGAACTGTAGAGAACAAGCCAGAAAGGAGGTGAGTGGGGAAATAAATGAAATAGGTGTGGGGGGGTTGATTAAGGGTACGCTTATCACGATGAGCACTGGGTAATGTATGGAATTGTCAAATCACTATATTGTACACCTGAAACTAATATAACACTGTTGTGTTAATTTAGCTGCAATTAAAATTTTAGAAAAGACTAGAATTTTATACAACATGGGGAAGGAGAGTCTATCAATACAGGAGTATATTCGAGGAAATATGTATATAAATGTATACAAATCACCTGAGTATACTCTTTTTTTGAGAGAGAGAGTGAGAGAGAGAGAGTTGGGGGGTACACTCTTGAAAGTGTTAGTAAATTCCCGGAACCAGGACCGTCTTGCACACCTGACCCTGCTAAGTGAAGCCTCACCCCATCCTGCTTTAGGAGGGGCTGTTTCTCAAAGGGCAGTCTATTTGCTAACGCGAGTCCTGTTTCCACAGGAGCTCTGTCGTGAACGCATTACCACTGCCTTGAGAATGTCCCCGCGCCTTCCTGAGGATCGCCGTTCTCTGGACACGGGTCCATCCCTAGAGTTCACACGTACTTGGGGAACATGCTGTTTTCTCTTAATGACAGGGGCAATGAGTAAAAACCAAGGAGGGGTGGAGATGAGAGAGGGCAGAAGGGGGAATGAAGGTGCCTGCAGTTGGGGGGTGACACGAGGGATGTTTGCCCTCTGGGCCAAGCACCACAGCTGAGCTCCGCCTCTCTGCAGCACAGATTTCTTCTGAGACGTGTGAATGGTTGCCATTAGCGATTATTTGTCAGTCTGAGGCTCTCCCTGTTTAACGCCAGCGTGCTCTTCTTCACAGTAGGGAAAGAAGGTGCGGGAGTGCTGTACCTTGAAACAGATTATTTAAATCCCTCTGCAAGCAGTTTTCACCTCTTTATTGCTGATGACATTCTTGAGCTCCATGTGAGGGATGCTGTCTTTAAGTTGGTCTGCTTACTGGGCCCCAAATGTGCCTGAGGAAGTTCATTTTCTCTAAGTGCCTGGCATACAGTAAGCGCTCAATAAATGGTAATTCTGATGGTTATTTTTCTTATACTCCCCATGTGTGACCAAGTGAGATTACTGTCCAATTTGGGTCTTTTAAGGGACCAAATGGAATCCATGTGGCCACAGCCTGAGTTAAATGCTGAGGGGACCCTGGACCTCGAGATGCATCACCTCTGACCTTCAGGTTGGAAAAGCTGAAGAGATTCAGGAGGAATCAGAGACACAGTCGAGCTGAGAACAGTCAACTTTGTTCCTAGAGAAATGATCCCCTTCTACCATGAATAACGACACAACGCATGTAGAAATGCCAGCAGTGGGTCCTGGTTTTGAGCTTACTTGTATGAACTCATATATATGTTACTTATTATCATTAATAACCTACATTACATTTTTTGTTCTTTTGTTCCCCATCTCCACATAGTCAGTCTTCAGCTCATAAATGCCCCGGGAACAGGAAGCGGTGTGTTGAGAAAGGGTTCTCTTGTGTTCGTGGTAGCTAATCTCTTTTAGCCTCATCACCACTAGATGAGGCAGCACTGGGAACAGCACCCAAGGGGACCTTGTGCTTCATGTCACTCTCTGGATTTAAAGTCTCCAGTGGGTCCCTTTACCTGCCGGGGGACAGTGATGCAGCACTCAGATGAGCCAGACCTGGTGTTGGTTCTGTGTCTGTGTCTTACTAACCATGTGACATGGAGCTAATAAAATAACCTGTTGGCCTCAGTTTTCCTTATCTGTAAATTGGAGATAATACTCGTTTTATAAGACTCTAATGAGGATTTTTGATGACAACATCCACTGTTGGAGAGTATGTGAGGACATGCTGCCAATTGAAACAGACATTGGAAAGATTTGTTTGGAAAGCCATTTGGCAATAGGGATAAGAAGTCTTAAAATGCCTGTGCTCTTGGACCCAGACATTCCAACGATGGGAATCAATCCTAAAGGCATAATCTAAAACAAGGTCAAAGATTAATATACAAGGATGCTTATCACAGCTTTGCTTGTATTTACATAAAACTGGGGACAACCCAAATGCATGATGGTGGGGGAATGATTAAATAAATTATCACACATTTACACGATAGAATATTAGATAGTGCTGAACACGGTACTTATAAAGAATTTTTAATAATATGGGAAATCCTCTTTAAAATGTTTGGTGACAGGGGCGCCTGGGTGGCTCAGTGGGTTAAAGCCTCTGCCTTCGGCTCAGGTCATGATCCCAGGGTCCTGGGATCGAGCCCCACATTGGGCTCTCTGCTAAGCGGGGAGCCTGCTTCCTCCTCTCTCTCTCTGCCTACTTGTAATCTCTGTCAAATAAATAAATAAAATCTTTTTTAAAAAAAAATGTCACCAAAGGCAAAGGAAATGACATTCAAGATATGTCACCAAAGGCAAAGGAAACAAAAGCGAAAATGAACTTTTGGGACTTCATCAAGATCAAAAGCTTCTGCACAGCAAAGGAAACAGTCAACAAAACGAAGAGGCAACCCACAGAATGGGAGAAGATATTTGCAAATGACAGTACAGACACAAGATTGATATCCAGGATCTATAAAGAATTTCTCAAACTCAACACATGCAAAACAGATAATCATATCAAAAAATGGGCAGAAGATATGAACAGACACTTCTCCAATGAAGACATACAAATGGCTATCAGACACATGAAAAAATGTTCATCATCACTAGCCATCAGGGAGATACAAATTAAAACCACATTGAGATACCACCTCACACCAGTTAGAATGCCCAAAATCAGCAAGACAGGAAACAATGTGTGTTGGAGAGGATGTGGAGAAAGGGGAACCCTCTTACACTCTTACACTGTTGGTGGGAATGCAAGTTGGTGCAGCCACTCTGGAGAACAGTGTGGAGGTTCCTCAAGAAGTTAAAAATAGAGCTTCCCTATGACCCTGCAATTGCGCTGCTGGGTATTTACCCCAAAGATACAGATGTGGTGAAAAGAAGGGCCATCTGTACCCCAATGTTTATAAAAGCAATGGCCACGGTCGCCAAACTGTGGAAAGAACCAAGATGCCCTTCAACAGACGTATGGATAAAGAAGATGTGGTCCATATACACTATGGAGTATTATGCCTCCATCAGAAAGGATGAATACCCAACTTTTGTAGCAACATGGACGGGACTGGAAGAGATTATGCTGAGTGAAATAAGTCAAGCAGAGAGAGCCAATTATCATATGGTTTCACTTATTTGCGGAGCATAACAAATAACACGGAGGACATGGGGAGATGGAGAG